>CAEFZP010005278.1:92500-174042 GCA_903064625.1 Mallotus villosus
GAGGAGGGGGAGGAGAGGGAGGAGGGAGAGGGAGGGAGAGGGAGAGGGAGGGGAGAGGGAGGAGAAGGGAGGAGGGAGGGGAGGGAGGAGGGGGAGGAGAGAGGGAGAGGGAGGGGAGAGGGAGGGGAGGGAGGGAGGAGGGGAGAGGGAGGAGGGGGAGGAGAGGGAGGAGAGAGGGAGAGGGAGGGGAGAGGGAGGGAGGGGAGGGAGGGAGGTAGGGGGGAGAGAGAGGGAGAAGTATGAGAGAGGGTGGGAGGAGGAAGAGTGGATGTTCAAAGGGAGGAGCAGAATAGGGGGAGGAAGAGTAGAGGGAGGAGGAGCTTAAAGAGACGGGGAGGAGGAGGAGGAGGAAGAGGAGGAAGAGGAGAACAACGAGGAGGAGGAAGACGAGGAGGAGGAAGAGGAGGACAAAGAGGAGGATGAAGAGGAGGAGGATGAACAGGAGGAGGAGGTGGATGAGGAGGAGGATGAGGAGGAGGATGAGGAGGCTGAAGAAGAGGGCGAGGAGGAGACCTTAACTCAAAGCACAGGAAACAGAAAGGCGATCATTTTGTGCCTCTGCCCTAGAGGGGAGTGTTGGGGCATCCCCATTTATCATCCATCTCTGTTTGGGATGAGAAAGAGATACATACAGTATGACAGGAAGTCTGAGTCAGCAAGATGATTGATTTTGGGGAGTGAAACATCTCCATTGGCAGGAAGAGCGTGGTCGCGGAGGAGGAACATCAGAGTGACCAGACTGTCTGACAGCTGTCCCTGGGGTGAATCAAGTCTCACACATGTCTCTGCTGCCCCAGTCAAGTAGACACACACGCACGCCAGGACCACTGGCTCCTTCTCTGCGTGCTTCACATGGTGTCAAACACATTGCACCATTTTGAGAGCCTGTGGCGATAAGCTGTTGAGCTGAAAGAAATACTGACAGATAAACAAACAGGCTGACAAGTAAACAGATACTCTCACACACACACACACCCACACACACACACACACAGGAAGGATGGGGGTGGAGTGAGGTTGAGGGGAAGACGGATGACAAGTTGGATGGATCGAGGCCCACATGCTAAGGTAGGTAGGTAGAGAGGTACGGGGCGGGAGGGATGAACGGTTGGATGGACAGAGGGATGGTGGGGTAGGTAGATGAGGGGTGGAGGGGTGGAAGGTTCTGCTCTTCCTGTACCACACCCTGCCAGCCTCCCTGGGGGAACGTTCCATACGGAACTCCCTCCCTCCCTTTTCCCCTCCCTCCCTCCCTTTTCCCCTCCCTCCCTCCCTCCCTTTTTCCCTCCCTCCCTCCCTCCTCTCCAAGTCGTGGGAGCTGTTTGTGACTATGCTGCCACATACTGGTGGGAAGAGGAAGTTACAGAACGTTAGCTCTGCTCTGGGCTGTGGAAGTCGTTCCATCTGGGCGATGGTTATGGCACCCCTTACTGGCCAATGAAAACAGTCTGGCCAGAGCTGGGTTCTGATGTGTCCAAACTTCTGCGGAACACTGAACTAAAGACATCAAGGTTCTTCCTCAGAAACATATTATTTCTCCATGCCAGCACCCACCCCCACCCCCCTCCGTCTAAATCCAAATCCTTGTCCAACTTTCTCCTAGTAATCTGTGTCCCACACCTACTGTCTTGTCATCTTGATGTTGAGGTTCATATATATGTCCAGCAGAGGGTAGTATTGCACAGTTTATAGACATTAAGGTTGGTCTCCCAGAAAGCAGGGGACACCTCTGGTGCACAGGTTGATCAGTTAGAGGGACTAACCTGCCAGAGAGAGACGTTCCCAGGGGTCCATGGGGAAATGACTGTCTCCTCATATTGTCCACTGACAAGAGTTTTATAGGTGTGGATGTTTATGTCTCTGTGTGTGTGTGTGTGTGTGCATGTGTTTCTGTGTGAGTGTGTGTCTGTGTGAGTGTGTGTGTGTGCGTGTCCATGTGTTTGTGTGTGAGTGTGTGTCTGTGTGTGTGTGTGCGTGTCCATGTGTTTTTGTGTGAGCGTGTCTGTGTGTGTGTGTGTGTGCGTGTCCATGTGTTTGTGTGTGAGCGTGTCTGTGTGTGTGTGTGTGTGACATATCCAGACCAGCTACATGCGAGCCTCTCACTGGGAAACTTCAGTCACCCTGGCGACGGGCCTTGGGAGAACAAGTGATGGCTCAGCCTGACGCGTGGATTACATCTATACACACACACACACACACAGGTTTGGATGTCTCTACCATGCAGTTTACATTTATGATGTTTAATTTAGAAAGTTGATTCAAAGTATTCATATCATAGTTCCGTCTCAATGATTCTTAAAGGATTCTTGAGGGTTTGAGTGTAGATTGTGCACCAATGAGTGAGGAGACAAAACCATAGAGAAGCTTCCATTATCCAACTCTAAATGAACCTTTCTCTCTCTCGCTTCCATTCATTGTTTTGCTCTCTCCCTCCCTCTCCCTCTCCTTTCCCCTCGCTCCCTCATTCCCTCCCTTTTCCCCTCCTTCCGTGAGGATAGGATGTGAAACCACATCTTCTTGCTTGATAATATTGTGATGACCTGCACAGAGTCCTAACCCCACTTGCTACCGGTCAGATACTGTACCAGCAGCACGTGTGAGAGGAACGTGAAGCGGTCCCCCCGAGCTGTGAGCGGAGCCTCTTTCACGATAACACCCTCCCAGCGCTGCCCCGGGTGTTTTATGTGTTCTATCTATGCTATGTCCTCAGAGCTGAGCCAAAACACACAAGAGTGTATGAGGAAAGAGTCTATGTGGAAAGTTTGCTCAGTCACAACAGGAGAATCAGAAGAGAGGAGGAGGGGAGAGGCGGATGTGTCGGAGGAGGAAGGAGAGAGAGGGTGAGGAGGAGGAGGAGGAGAGAGAGGGATGGATGGAGGGCCCGCCGAAAGGGGGGGGACAAACGGGTCTGTTGTCCCGGGCCCAGGGTAGGGAGGCGGGGGCGTGCGGGGGCAGCTAAGATTCTCCTCCCGGGCCCAGGCAAGACTGTCAGCTGGTCTGGTCTCACTTGTGTGTGAGAAAGAGACATAGAGAGAGACAGAAGGAGAGAAGGACAGAGGAGGGAGAGAGAGAGAGAGAGAGAGAGAGAGAGAGAGAGAGAGAGAGAGAGAGAGAGAGAGAGAGAGAGAGAGAGAGTGAGTTAGAGAGAGAGATGGAGAGAGAGATGAGGTGAACAAAATAGACCTATACCTCAAGAGCTTCTCTGGACAGATAAGAGATCAAAACTGAGACGATGTCCTTCGGTCAAACACCACCCAGATACAGCTGTGGTTGTGCGTCGTCAGGATGAGAGAGAGAGAGATAGAGATAGAGAGAGATAGGATCAAATAGAGAGAGAGAGACCAAGAATGACAAGAACGAGAAAAATACTGTTTCATAAAGACTGGCACATGTTCAAATACAAGAGACACATCGTTTGCGGGGTGCGGGCAGGTTTGCTGCTTAACAATCAAGTACACACACACACACACTGACACGATTAACAAAACCCCAGAACGTCCTTAAGTGACCTTGGGAGGAGAATGATACCATGTGTTTCTGTGTTCCATGTTTGTGACGCAATTCTTCAGACATGGCTGATCCCCCATAGAGGGAGGTGAGGGTTGGGTGTCTGACGTGGTTAGCTCTGAAGATGAGCGTGCCAGAAAGTTTAAACACGTGAAGCTTAGCATCAAATTAAAGGCTATGCTAGGATATCTACTGGATAGGTACAACTCCAATCCCAAACTAACTAGTTACTGGCTGAGGCCCAGTCCCAGACCAACAGGCCACAGGTACTGGTCTGTTTTTGACATGTTGGTTATTCAGAAGAACTGACCAGGAAGGCAACTCATCTCAAAGTATCCTTGTGTCTATTTTGTTTAGGTTTCCTGTAAAACAACAAAACAGAAACACGCTCTTCGAAATATATTTAATTTACCTCAGAAATGTTCTGTTTTCTGAGAACAGAAAAGGTTCTGTTAACTTCACTCATGAACTTCATTGAAAATACAGTAGCAGTTGGTACGCACGTGTAACCTGTACCTCGTTTCTAAACAGGGGTTGTTTAGAGGTCTTTTGTTAATGCGTATTAAAGGGTGGTTATCTCAGTGCAAAGTACGTTCTTGGCCCCATCTGTTTTGGCTCCTATACAGTAAGTACTATGTGTTCCAGTGCTTATTTTGGCATCTATCCAGCCCTCCATGCTGGACATACACACATGTGCATGTATTCCCACACACACACGCACACACACACACACACACACACATGCTCACTTGCACACAAAGCAAAGTGTTTAAACAGAGGCTGCGAGACAGCTTAACCTCACAGCACCATGAGGAGAAGATGCGTTTCTCTGCTGTCTCTTCCTCTGTCACGGTGGGTTAGCTGAGTGAGAAACAGACACACACACACACACACACACACACACATGCACACGCACACGAATCAGCATGATTTAGAGACAATGGCATCCAGCTCTGTTTAGTCTCTATTGACATCCAGACTGTGTGTTTATGTGTGTTTGTTTCAGTGTGTGTGTTTGAGTGAGTGCGTGTGTGTGTGCGTGTGTTTGAGTGTGAGTGTGCGTAAGCGCGTGTGTGTGTATATCCAGATGTATGGCGCTGACGTCCCATGTCTAGGCAGGCTCCACACCGGGTGACCATGTCTCAGTGGCACAAACACCAGACCAGCACGCGTTCATGTCTGTGACTGACTGGGACGATCAAATGTGTCTCAACACACAAATATGTTCTGTCTCTTGGACACTTATCAGGCAGCGGGAACTTTACCCTAATGACACCCCCTGTGACAAATAGATAGATAGATACTTTATTAATCCCATGGGGAAATAAATAGACAAAGTTGTTCCTCAAAATGGTCTAAATTGATCACTGTCATTGGGACTGTGCCCCAATTGGCTCAGGGTGGGGTGTTTCGAGGGGAGGGAAACATGCAGAGGAGTGTGTGAGATCACTTCCTGTCTGGGTGTGATCACATCATGTGGTGACAACATTGGGTTGCATGGATGCATGCACTCTTACACACACACACAGACTCTTGCACACACACGCACACGCACACACCCAATGTGTGTTCTCCACGTTAGCCCCCTAGTTAGTGACAAAGTGACAAAAAACGCCATATTTAAACCCGTCCAAACGTTGAATAATACGATTTGTGTGTCCTTGTATCAAAGTCTGTAATCGATCCCACAGCTCCTGGGGGAGTGTATCTGTGTGGGTGAGTGATGAGTGTATGAATGTTTGTTTGGGGATGAAATGTGTATAAATAAACATCTGTATATTAGTGTTTAGCTGACCCTAATCTTAACCCTTCCTGTCCTTTCGAAACACCAAGCTTTGTGTAACTTCCCGTTCCTTGCGTGTCACTCGGAGGGTAACATGAATAATCGTGAGTGATAGCAGAACCAGATAGCGTGGGAGCCTATTCCATCAGCCTCGTCACACACAGCTGAGATGTTAAAATGTCTGTTGTTTCTGCTTCTGACATTCAATGTCATTTATTTAGTAATAGTTCACGTCAAGCTCTAGACAGAATACAGGTGTTTAGTCAGTGTGCCTAATTCAAAGCAATCTCCTGTCAAATTACAGTTGTTAAGTCGCTGTTCGTAATTCACCTAAATCTCTTCACAAATGAATTGTAAATCCATTGTTGGAACCTCCCGGCTGTCTTTAGTATGACTGCAGACCAGGTGTGAAACTGCCTTGGCTTGTGTGGGCTCAGCCCAGGCATGAGCTGGATGAGCGAGTCACATTCCACAGAGAAACAGGTAGAGAGAGAGAGGGAGAGAGAGAGAGGGAGGGGTAGAGAGAGAGAGGGGTAGTCAGAGAGAGAGGGGTAGAGAGAGAGAGGGAGAGAGAGAGAGAGGGGGTAGAGAGAGAGAGGGGTAGTCAGAGAGAGAGGGGTAGAGAGAGAGGGAGAGAGAGAGAGAGGGAGAGAGAGAGAGGACGAGACCATCATGTCGCTTCTCCCGCGCCGCTTCTTGTGTTTGCTGGTCTTCTTCCATGCAGGTAGATACACTTCACCTTTACATCCTCTGACATCGGACACCACTAGCGTTGGGGTTGGGGTTGCCAGTGTTGGGGTTGGGCTGTAACTGCCAAGCCGGCTATCGCATTTGGGGTCTGTGTGAGGGTTCGCGCAGCGTTGAGAATGTGACTGCTGAGATATGTGGGAGTGTGACGATGTCATTGCTATGCCGGTCATGTGCTGGGGTTGTGATGTACAGGAGGCCTGTGTTGAGCAGGGGGGCTATGCTGTTGTTTATGGAGGTTGTGTTGGAGATGTGAGATGTGGCCCGTGGCTGGTGGGCGGGCGGGTGTTGAGGTGATGGGATGTGATGGTCGGGCATCCAGGGCTGTCGCTGTCTTTCAGGTGGCTTCTCTTCCCTCCCCTTTTCCCCTGCCCCCTTCTGCCTCTGCTAAACTCCTCCCCTTTTCCCCTGCCCCCTTCTGCCTCTGCTAAACTCCTCCCCTTTCCCCCTGCCCCCTTCTGCCTCTGCTAAACTCCTCCCCTCTTCCCCTCTACCCGCTCTTTCCCCCTTTGCTACTTCCCCTCCTCCCCTCCTCCCTTCTTCTCCTCCCGCCCTTCACCCGTGCCCCCAACATCTCCTGCCCCCTCCTCCCATCTTCCTCTCCGTCTTTCCTCCCCCTTCCCTCCCACAGCCCCCCCCCGCCCCCCCGCCCCCTGCCCCCCGTCCCCGCCCCCTGCCCCCCGTCCCCGCCCCCACTCCCACCACCTCCCCCTCCTCCCCTATTTCTCCCTTCCCTCTCCTGTCAGCCCAGCTGGGACCTGTCAAACGGAGAGTCGATCTGTCTAAACCTGCCCTCTGGTATGCTTGGACCACCACACGTACACTTCCTATAAGCACGGTTTACAAAGGCACTTCAGGATCCCTCCAATGACATAACGAGATTGAAAAGGTCATTGTTCTCGGCCGAGGCAGAGACGGCTCGTGTGCGTTTGGGGGGGGGGTATTTCCACGTCCTCGATGTGGTGTTCAGTTTTGCTATTTGCGATTACCCCGAGGAAGTGAAAGCAGCAATGTTGTCTATAAACAGCAGCGATGACCTCAGGTCAAGTCATCATGCGTGGTAGTCTTGTCCTCAGGAGACCCTTGCAGCCATCTTGCTGGTTCATCACAAACAGTGAACGCACATGGCAAATTACGGTCATCTGCTAATCATTCAAGCGATAAAAAGGCCAACCAAGCATTTCACAAGTACTCATTAGAGCCCTGTGTAGTTAATAGTAGTTAATAGTTAGAGAAACAAACAAGACTCTGGACCCGTAGGTCGGGAAGATACCATCCCCATCTGGTTTGCCCTCTTTTCCCAAATGTTTGTACGTGGAGATGATAATATGTATTACAATGAACCAAGAACTCTTACTTCTGATTACAGTTTGGAGTTATGACTGTGTTTCACCCCCTAACGAGACACTAACCTTGACAAATGCGATAGTCCGGCAGAGTCTCGTGGGAGCCCCCTAGGGGCCGGGGCCTGGGATGACAGCTCGTTTATCTCCTCGTGGTCTGTGACCTCCTGAAGGGAGACGTTAACGACAGAGGGTTCCCTTGCTCCGCCACTAGGGGCAGTGTCAGGCCTCAGCCCGTTTCTCAGGCGTTACGAGGGCCTGTCCTACGACCGGGAGGAGCTCCACCGGAGACACCAGCGAGTCAGGAGGGAGACGTGGCACCAGACCCTGCAGCTCGACTTCCCAGCATTCAACAGGTGTGTGTGTGTGTGTCCTTGCGTGAGATTTCCTTAATTTGAAGCCGGCACGGTTACGCACCGATGACGGCCCCCGAAGCCACAGCTAGTCAGTCGAATGAAGCGCGCCCGGTGTGTGACATGGGCCTCTCCTCAGGGTGTTCCGTCTGCGTCTGAAGAGGGACGCCGGGGCGTTCTCGGAGGGCTTCGCCGTGGAGACGGAGAGCGGGACGACCTCGGCTGACCTGTCTCACGTCTACTCGGGACATCTGGAAGGTGTGCACGGCCCCCGGATGACCTTCTCTCTGTGTGTCTGTCCGTTTGTATGTTTGTCCACCATTCATCCGGCCGCCCGCCCGCTGTCCGGCCATCCGTCAATTCTTTCATCCGTCCGGCCAGCCGTCCATCGATCTAGCCATCCTTCTAAAGTGTGCAGCCATCCGTGAATCCTCCCGTCCGTGCCCCCATGATGTTCCCCTCTGTGTTTCCAGATGAGAGGGGCTCCTCATGCAGGGGCTCCGTGCTGCAGGGCCTGTTTGAAGGCTACATCCACACGGCTGGAGGGACCTACCACGTGGAGCCTGTGGAGAGATACACCAACCAGCCCCCCACCAACCAGCCCCCCCCTGGACCAGGCCCCCACCAACCAGCCCCCCCCTGGACCAGGCCCCCACCAACCAGCCCCCCCTGGACCAGCCCCACACCAACCAGGCCCCCACCAACCAGCCCCCCACCAACCAGCCCCCCCTGGACCAGGCCCCCACCAACCAGCCCCAACTGAACCATTCTATCATCTACCACATCGATGACCTGGGTGAGAAACACTTCCTAAAAATAAATAGAACAGAGGAAAGACTTATATCTTCTGTCAAACTGGATGCTGGGATGGGTTTTTGTTCAATTTGTTCTCAAGGATGGGCATTTGTTCAATTAGAATGCATTCATTCATCTTGAAAGCGGCGTGTGGGGCATTGAGGCTGTGGCTGCAGTGTGAGTAACTCTGGGTCGACCATCCGGTCGCACCCTCAGCTCAACAGAGCTGGAGGGGTTAAAGACTCACAGCCGGGTCTGGTTACAGAGCTGTGTGTGTGTGTGTGTGTGTGTGTGTGTGTGTGTGTGCACGGGGGGTACGAAGACTGGGGCTTTGAGCTCCAGCCAAAAAAAAGACAAACCTGAGATGTGCTGGACTGGGAGAAGAAGAGGAGGGGAGGGGGGAGGAGCAGAGGAGGAGGGGAGGGGGGAGGAGCAGAGGAGGAGGAGGGGAGGGGGAGGAGGAGGACGGAAAACGGAGGAGAGGAGGTGGACGAGTACGATAGAGATCGAGGGGGAGTAAGGGGGTCTGGAAGAGGAGCGGCAAAGCGGAGAAAAGGAGGCAGAGCGGCGGGAGAACAAGAGAGGAGAGTAGCAGGAGGGGAGGAGGGGAGCAGGTACAGCAGGAGGAGGAGGAGGAGGGAGGAAAAACAGTGTCACGGGATCAGGAGAACTTTGGAGTTGGTTCCCACAGGGATCCTTTAGGACCCGATGCAGGAGGCCTGCGAGATCGCCTGTCAGGCGGGCTGCGGAGAGCTGGCCAGGTGGCATTCATTGGAGTCGTCATCCTGTTTGAAATTGGTCTGTGCGTGAGTGTGTGTGTGTGTTTGTGTGTGTGTGTGTGTGTTTCGGGATTAAAGAAGTTCCAGGAAAGCAGTTTGCTGGAAGAATTATGTGCAAGGCTAGCCAAGACACACCCCCTCCCTTGCTTCCTAAGCAACTCTCTCTCTCTCTCTCTCTCTCTCTGTTTCTCCCTCTCTCTCTTTTACTCTCTTTACCTCGCTCTATCATTCTCCCTTCAAACAATCTTTACACAACTGTACTTCATGAGGTTAGTTCATGCTCATGTCCTGTGTTTGGCAGTGGGCGAGCAGGAATTTCAGATGTGTGGCGTGCGATTCGTCCTCTGAAAACGTTTGGTGTCTTATGTCTCGATAAAGCCATGAACAATCAGTGAAATCTATCCACCAGAACCTGAGGTAATGGTTCCATTTATAGATGTACTCCCCGTTGTTCTGGTCTGTTTATTTCCACTTCCTGTGGTTGTAGTCCGAGGTCCTGAGGTTGTGTCATTATTCAGAGACAGACTGTCCTATCGTAACGGTCACGTGTGCTTTTACGATTTCATTGGAATTGGATTATTGGAATTCCCGTTCTGGATTGTCGTTTTTTTTGGCTTGTTTTTGTTTTCCCTGGAAGGTCATGTGAATTCGACAGGAGGAGGAGGGCTGTGTTACCGTGCATGAGGTCAGAACCAGTGCAGGCCCGTTAGCTCTTCACAACGCTTCCCAGATCTGTCTCAGATTCAAGAGTTTGGCAGATGTCCTTATCCAGATATAATTACGTCAAGCTTCTTCAAATAGATGAAGATGACACTGTCACGTTGGGCAATTTCACTTGGATGGGCATGAGGATTAAGGAAATAATAACGTAGGGGTGAGAGTCTGATGAACTAGTGGTTAGGAATGAATAAACATGTCCTCTTTGGTTTAACGTTTTCTCCCGCACGCACATTCTGCCAAACCCACCCAAGCACCAGCTTTGGCTTGTAGCACAGATGTCAATCTGCAGTTGAGCTAATCCACGGTTTCATAGTGAAACCTCATTCGATTTGGCAACGCATCCCACAACCAAAGGTTCATCCTCATGGCCACAACACTTCCACCTGATAGTCTTCTTCTACATTTCTCCGGTCAGGTGACCCACCGCTGTGTGTGTGTGTCTGTCCCGGGTTGAGGAGAACATTCTGGCTTCCCTGAAAGGTGACCATGCTGTGTTACACTGAAAGAAGAAAAAAAGAAAAACAGACGCTCCGGTTTCACAATACCATAGTGAGGAGTGTCCGTATGTGTGTGTGTATGTCGGTGCCCTGTAGTTACCCATGGTCACATGACCTCTCTTTTGAAGTAACACCATATAGCCCATGTGAGATAAAGGTAACTATAGGGCAGTTCACATGCTTCCCTGCTGCAGACACTCACACACACACACACACACACACACACACACACACACACACACTCTCTCTCACACACACACACACACACACTCTCACACACACACACACACACGCACATGCTGTTTTTGCTTCCTGCCCGGTGTGCCACCGCAGAGATTTCAACGTTAGAAATCCCCACGCGCCTCCTCATGTCCTAAAGCTCCATGTTATCGTAGCATGTAGGACATTAGTATGGGTGAAGAGTCAGCTCGCATTGTCACAGCTCTCTAAATATTCAAGCCATGTGGTTTGAGTTAGGTAATACCTTCTTTTCTTTCTGTGACCAATAAACCGCTGTGGCGCTTGACAGTCTTGTAAGTATAGGCCTGTTGAGAATGGCTGCCTTTTTTCTGATTGCTTGTAAATTAGTGGAAACACCTGCAGAACACCAACACTTTCCAGATGTGAGGCACCACCAACTAATGAACTCTTTAGTTTGCCGTGCTCACATGGTTGTCGATCCTCGCCAGCCTTTTATCCCCACATTGCCCTGTATCACCGTGAACGCTGGATTAGCGCGGAATAGGTTTCAATCCTAAAACAACTCAAATAATCACATATTGAGGTAAGGCCAAATATTATACCCAGGGGCGGTTCTACACGGGGGCCAACAGGGGCCAGTGAACTTTTTTAAAACACGTTTTTCTTCTTGTAGTAGTCATGATGAAACGAGGAAGGGACATTGCAGCCTTTTTTGCCCCAGTAAATAAAAAAGAGGGAGAGCTGGAAGAGGGAGAGCCATAGCCATTTGTATGATTTTAATCTAAATTATTAGTATTTAATGTTTAAATATCATTTGTTTCCAATGGCCCCCCCCAGTAAAAATGGTCTAGAACCGCCTCTGATTATACCTGTCTAGTTCTAGAAGGGCATCGCGGTCTGGTGGGAATGTACTTGTGTTGTGGGGGTGAGGATGGGTTAGAGGAGGGTGGGTTTAAAATCCAGTTAGGGAAGCTAAATCCATACCGTTTACTGGTCTGTTGGGAACCAAGGTGGTCTGTGAGAGGCTAGGGAATGCAGTCTCAGCCAGAGTAACATATTAACTCCAGAAAACCAACCAATGACACTGAGCCAAATTGATGACAAACTCTTCTTTTGATCAGTTAAAGTGTTTCTAATGAAAGAACGTGACTGCTGTGGGTTGTCCTGGGCATGACTACAGCAAGCCAGGCCCAGTTCAGTGATCCAGCTTGGCAGGGCAGGCTTGTACACACAGCGACCTGGCTGAGCGACCTGCAAACCTCTCCAGCATGTGCTCACCTCCGTCACGGAGAGCCGGTTCCAGGAAGAGCCTAGCTCTGAGACACACGGAGGGAGAGCAGGGTGTTCAGCGGAAAGGGGAGACGTAGAGAGGGAGGGAAAGAGGGAGGGAGAAGTCTGGAAATAATTCCGTCAATGGGTCAACGCCCGCTGGTTACATCCCAACCCCCCCCCCGGCCACACCCCGTCCATCTATAGGAGCGAGCCCCTGCCTCTCATTGGCTCTCTGCTTCCCCAGCGTATGGGGTGACCGTGTGGTGCGTTAGTCCGAAATGGAGTGAGCTCATCCAGATGGTCCAAAAGGGCCAACATTCAGTTCCTTCTCACCCCTCACCCCTCCCTCCTCCTCCCCACCCCCTTACGTTCTCTTTACATTCTCGCTATATGTCTCTCGACCCTCCCTTTCTCTTTTTCTCTCTCACTCTCTCGCTTTCTCTGTGGCACTCTGCACTCTGGCAACTGGCAACTCTTTCTTGTACTGTGTATTTGGGTCAGAAGGACTCCCTGGTTTTGATGTGCTCTAAATAATGTCAGGTAATTCATGTGAATCAGATTATGTCACAAGATGCCTTTGTGGGTTTTAGAAGTTTTATTAAAACAAAAAAAATGTTATGGACTGGACATTAATTAAGGCCTTTCTGCAGAGTTTTGCTTAATACTTTGAGGCTAAGCCGGAGCTTGTATTTTGTGCAGCAGAGGGGGATTTTATCGCGAATAATCCCACAGAAATTCTTTCATTTTGGTTTGAGGATTTACCTGGTTATCTGAGGGGCGTGTGTTTGCATGTGTGTGTGTGGGGGAGGGGGTCGGGGGGGTGGGGTTGGTTTGATGGAGTTGGGGCGGGGGGTTTGGGGTGATGGGGTTGGGGGTGTGCATGCTCAGTGCATTTGAGGACACAAATAGACGAGCTCCGAGCCACAAGCAGGGAGGTTTCTGGGGTGTGTAAATATTGTTCATCCACATTATTTGCGAGAACAAGCCCACTGTGTGCTTATTGAATTTGGGCTTCCAACATGAACACATACCGGGCAGGTGGCAATTCACATCAGTTTACATTTCTATGTCTTTCTTTTTTGGGGGGGGGCATTTGACATCATTCTTTTCTGTCACAATCCATCCAATGTGAGATGGTTTTGTCTACAATAAATTCCCTTTGTCTGTGAGATGTTGGTTCTGTTGGCAGTCACGGTCCTGTTCAGAAGCGCTTCTCGCCGGCACAGGGGCCACAGTGTGCGCATTCTTTACAGACAGTACAAAGTTCAAGCCACGAACCCCATGGTCTCTACGGAAGCTGTTGCAAAACTGGGAGCTGAATATTCCTCTTAGCTGCCTCTAGACTCACGGACTGCACACACCCAAAGAACACACCACAGTCCACTAGCCCAGCCGTGCAACAAAATGTCTCCCCTGACACTGTCCTCCATGGTTTCAACATCACGAACGGGTGTGGGATGTGTATAAGTTTGTGTGTGTGTGGTGTGTGTGTGTGTATGTCAGTGTGTGTGTGTCTAATGACCTTGGTCTGATAAGAAGGGAACCTGGTCTTGAGCCTCTTTAAAGTGCTGGCAGCAATAAGGAACTGAACCAACTCTTGCTGTGACATGGCACAGAGATATGAAGTTATTCTACAGGTTAGGGTTAGCTATTACCTTGTAATGTGGGGCCCCTAGAAGTTAACCTTTAAGTCATTTCCTGATGAGATCTTTGGAGACAATGGAACAACTCCCAACCTGGGGATTTTCCACGTCTTGAACATAGAATTGGAAACTTTTGTTGTGATCTCTGCCCCTCGGTTGGACGAACCGACAACGACTTTGCCAATACTCTAATGTGGGCCTACACACTGTTACGACAGCACAAACAAACACAAACAGGGTTTAGTCCCTCTATCCTCCGCCAAAGACGGCACGCTGTCAATAGTGTGGGAGGTAAACAGACCTACTTACCCAGCACAAACACGCCAACAAGAACACAAACATTCATAACACGCAAACATCACCCCTGTCCCCCATCCGGCCAAAACAGATACAAATGCACACACTCTTCCTCTCCTCCACAAACAGCAAGGGACTAATGTTCCAACTTTCTTTACGTGTCCTGTGGGTACAGACACAGACACACACACACACACATGGTGTATTCGTGTATTATACAACCAATGAGATTCCCACATCCTTCTAGGTCACAGTGCGCTAAGCGCAGGAAAAGCCACTGGCACACACAAAAGAGTTGATTTCAAAATGAATGTTGGAGTACTAAATGTTTACTTTAAATCTGTGTGTGTGTGTGTGTGTGTGTGCGTGTGTGTGTGTGTGTGTGCGTGATCTCCAGATGTGTCAGCTGTAAGAAGCAGCCATGATGGATTCTGTGGTTCGGAACTTCTCCAGTACCTTTCTCACAACCTACAACCAGACCAGGTAGGACAGGCCAGACACCCCCTCATGTTCCACACACACGTGCACACGTGCGCACACACACACACACACAGTCACACACGTGCGCACGCACATGCTCTCACACAATCGCACACACATTCCCTCCCACTGACACACGTGCACACACACACACACACATACTGTAAAGAAGTCAAGCAAATACTCCAGACCAAACAAAACACATGATTCTGGTATCAAAAGGACACACGACGTCCATGGACCCTTGTTACTCAAAACATTTCTCTTAGGGCACCAAAAACCCTAATCTTAAAAAAAGCGTTTGACTCATGGGGCAAACATGGCACATTGTCTTGTTTCAGCTGGTTTGGACAGAAAATGTATTTAATTAGGAAAACAGCAGGTCTAGTTTAAGTGCCAGAACAACATACAATATGTTCCCCTTTGCTATGAATACCCAACCCATTGTCTCACAAGCATGTTTAATCTGGGACCACTATAGAAAGGTATTTCTCTGTCAAAGGCTGCATACCCGCAAACCCACACCTCACTTCCGGGGGGGGTTTCTAATATGTGTGCTTCCATAATGATGGTCGAAACAGATGTATGAACCACAAGGCATATCCATCCCATAACCCCAGTCTCTCCAGGGACCATCTCCAAGGCCACCTCTCTTAGTGGGTGTGTTCGTGTGTGGGGGTGGGTCAGAGTGGCACACACTGATTAGGTCTGCAAAGAATGGTGGTTTTTCCATTGAGGTTCTCCTCACATTTTTGCTTTTAGCATATAGTATGAATATCAAACACAGCTTGATAATCGGCCTGTGGATGACTCGAGTCAATGATTTATGTTATTTCTTAGAATGAGTCCAGGTGGTCTTCAGTATGGCTGTCTAGTAACTGTTGCTAAGTGTTGTTCCTGTGTCCTTCACAGGGGGCGCCAACGCCCAGGTCCCGGAGAGCGGTGGACCAATCCAAAACCAGCTGTCTGCTTCATTTCCATGCCGACCACTTATACTACAAGAAGTTTCGCAGCGTCGATGCCGTAGTGGCTCAGGTGACTGATTGGCCGACAGAGAGGGGAACGTGCTAAGGTTCATTTTGATAGGTCAACAGGCAACATCACTTGTCTCAGGGCAACACTGGAGTACAATGATCGGAAATACTTTGTCCTCGTTCATAGAATGTATCGATCCAGGTAGATCTCAACCCACTACTGTTTCAACAGCCGGTTTCCCTGAAAACCTAGTATATTATTGTACGACACCATCACGTCTGTTGCCTAACTTCTGTGTGTCAGAGATAAGGCCTCAGGACTCGCCTAGGGCCATGGTACCCTCCTCTGTTTACCGATGCTGATCTAGGATAAGGTGTTCTGATCTGGAGATGTCCGGGGGTGACATCTGGACAACAGTTCACCAACCCTGTGGGGACAGTCTCTTCCCCACCAGGTGGTCCATTGTCCAAGTCGAATTCTTTCAGCGGTCGTTTGCATAGATCACACAAGGTAACGCCGGGCATTTTGAGTGTTAGGACGGCTTGCCACTGTGGACCTTGATGGACTCGTATGCCCGTACGTTTCTCTCCTCCATCTTAACTGTTTTGTTTCTTCGCAAATTCGTGGCGAGGTTGTGTAAAAAATACATTGGATGATGATGGAGAATGCTTCAATGAAATAAATATGTTTGATCTAAATCCATCTTGGGCTTTAGTAATGCTGGAAATCCATTTGCATTGTGGTTAGACACGTTCAGTCAAAAACACCAAAGTCCTTGCAAAATGGCGTGAATTGCAGGAACTCCTCCATCCCAAACCACCCTGTCCCATTCATCCTACCTCAAAGACAAACCCCCTCAGAACGACACAGCTGTCCTTGCAAGACTAAGAAAATCACCACTCACTTGCAGGGCATACAGTTACATTATGGAGGACAGCCAAAGATGTTTGCCAAGAGTGCCAGTCATGAGAGCTACTTTACTTCCACACATGTCCATGGGTATATCCTTGTTGAGCTGTGAGGGAGAGTTAAGGCCCCCAGAGCAGCCATTAGCCTTGCGTTCCTGGGTCTTGGGGCCTGGGGCTGGGGCTGGGGCTTGGGGGCCTGGGGCCTGGGGCCTGGGGCCTGGGGCCTGGGGCCTGGGGCCTGGGGCCTGGGGCCTGGGGCCTGGGGGCTGGGGGCTGGAACCTGAAAAGGCTCAGTCAGAATAGCTGCCATCTCCGTCCTCTTCTCCAACAGGCTTCCGCTTTGTACTAACTGGAGCGCTGCCCCAACTCTGACACTGTCACAACCAGGCCATGTCCAAAGTGATTAGAGCGTCAACAAAGGCTGCCAAGATGTGCCAATGCCGAGGTGGCCGATGTGAACATTGTGTAGCAGTGTCTTTGCCAGTGCTCCATTTCACTCCACAAAGTTGTTCCCTTTTTCAGGACATTCTGAAATGAGACAAAGCATTAGGACTTCCTACGCTGGGCCAAAGGGTGTCGGCTATGTTCTCTCAGAGTACAGGACAAAGGAGGGAACAACGTTCTAGAACAAGACACGGCATGTCTTCTCGAGGACAGAGGTCTCAGACCTCACTTCCTTCCTTCCTTCCTTCCTTCCGTCCTTCCTACCTGCCTTCCTGCCTTCCTGCCTCTGCCTGTCTGTCGCTGCCTGTCTGTCTGTCTGTCTGTCTGTCTGTCTGTCTGTCTGTCTGTCTGCCTGTCTGCCTGTCTGCCTGTCTGCCTGTCTGTCTGCCTGACCATCAGCCTATGCCAGAGCCTTGGCCCCACTCCCATGCAGTCAAGTGGAAGATAATGATTTAAGCGTCTGATTGTGTGGAAACAGAATTGAACAATGACACATTTGGTGAGGGTTCAGATCAGATGTGGCAGTGGGACAAAGGTGTCTCACATCCCCATGAGGAAAGTGATGCTGTTGTGACACTCCACAGAGGGATTGTTTGATTGTGACCATCGGAAAAGCTTCGGAAGAAAATGTGTTCTTGGTGAGTTTTCAATAAGGTTCTTCCACATACCTGGCTCGGCCTGTGTTTGTTTTTATTCTGAAGAATGTCCAGCCCTTGTGTTGTCCGACACTCATCTTTATTTTTAAGTGTAATATTGCTTAATAGTACAATGATGTCTGAGGGCCGGTGCTGCTGTGGCAAGTGTGGCGGTCTTTCAGCTGGACACTGTTTCTCCACTCTATGAACGTCACATTTATTGACATCTGTATCCTCCTTCAGTCTTCATCTCCTCTTTTAAAGAGCTCTTCGTTCATCCAGGTCCGGTTCTGCCCAGTCCTGTTCCTACTTCACCTCACCCCATCTGACCAGTCCCCCACCTGACCCAACCTGTCTGACCTGGTGCAGCAGAACATGTTCCTCCACTAAACATCCTCACAATGATTTCCATTCTGCGTAGATGTTCTGAGTACATACTCTGGTGTCCGGCCAGATCCGTTTGCTGTCGTTGGCCTACGATGACCTCTTACCTCCTTTGGGCTGTCGCCCATGTCAGACGTATATGTACCATCCTTGAGGGGGGGGGGCACTGACATTTTAAAGAAAGAGTATTTGTTCTGAGCATGTGACTGGTATGCACGTGCCCAAGGCACTGAGACCCCACCCACCCCCCACCACACAAACACCTCCACAATAACAACATTGGGGATGTGAAAAAAATACAAATACACTTTCTACCGATGAATGATCTCGTTTTTGAGTGATGATTCGTTTTTTGATTTAATTAATATTACATTTAATAGTCTGTGTGATCTGCGTGTGTCCTTGTACAGATTGCCACCTACATCCAAGCGGTGAACGACGTCTACGACAAGGTGGAGTTTGACAAGATCGATCTGATCAACTTCAAAGTGAAATCCCTCAGAGTAAGCACTCCTGGAACAGCCCCCGAGTATCGAATCAATTTCTGATATCTGACGATGCCACCTTTATCCTTGCAGAATATGTCTTCCTGAGACGGAGAGCGTCAGTGCCTTGGATACAAAAATGTAACAGCTGATGTCGGCAGAAGCTGGATGTGTCTGGAAGGGTCACGTCTGGGACGTGGTGGTGCCTGTGTGTGTGTCTGCCGCGTGGTGACGTGGTGGTGCCTGTGTGTGTGTCTGCCGCGTGGTGACGTGGTGGTGCCTGTGTGTGTGTCTGCCGCGTGGTGACGTGGTGGTGCCTGTGTGTGTGTCTGCCGCGTGGTGACGTGGTGGTGCCTGTGTGTGTGTCTGCCGCGTGGTGACGTGGTGGTGCCTGTGTGTGTGTCTGCCGCGTGGTGACGTGGTGGTGCCTGTGTGTGTGTCTGCCGCGTGGTGACGTGGTGGTGCCTGTGTGTGTGTCTGCCCCGTGGTGACGTGGTGACGCCTGTGTGTGTGTCTGCCGTGTGGTGCCTGTGTGTGTGTACCCTCAGGTGGACAAGGAGGAGGACGACACCAACCCCCTGCACCAGCTCTTCCTGGGGCCGGAGAAGCTCCTGAGTCTGTACTCGGATCGGAACTGGGGGAACTACTGCCTGTCCTACCTTCTCACCAACAGGGACTACAGTGGGGTTCTGGGGCTGGCCTGGGAGGGCAAGGCAGGTGAGACCCCAGGGCCTGGGGAGAGAGGCGTGGGACACACACAGATCCTGGATCTGTCGTTAACATTCCTGAGGCCCTGTGTGTGTGGACGTTCATCCATCAGGCCTCCTCAGTGCTGTTCTGCATGTGGGGCTTCTGAGACCGACTTGGCATCGAGTCGGTTATTATCTAGGATCATTGACCGGATCTAGACTTGTTTGTTCTGGGACAAAAGTTCAAAAATACCTTCCGCAAGACAACAAACACCCATAATACGATGATATTTACATTGGCATGATTTGATGTTCCAGGAAGACAGAGTTCCAAATCCGTTTTTTTGTACCTAGTTGTGGAAGCGACCTGTCTCTGTTGTTGAGACGATCCTGGCTGGAACGCCAGAGCAGAGCTACGGTGCCTCGGTTAAACCCCGAGGAACGTTTACACTGTCCCCAGACGAGCAGCCAGAGGGACATTTCAGAATGTCACCGTGCTTCTCACTGCTCTTGGTGACAAAGGGTTCTCTGTGGTGGTTCGGTTGTTTTGGAGTTTGGGGGAGGGGGGATGGGGGAGGCAGGTGGTGGGAAGCTGGATGGGGGTGGGGTGAGGATGAGGATGGGGCTGTTCCAGCAGTGGGCGTTGCTTCCTGGGCGTTTCCATCCCTGTCAGCTGAGGGCCCTGGGATTGGCTGTTCAGGGGGGCGTGGGAGAGGACTGTGATGGTGACATGTGACCACAAAGCGTTGAACCGTGGACCCTGTCCCCCTCCCCCCCCAACAGACGTCTTCAGAAACCTATAGAGGCGGACCGCATTCCTAAGCGTGTTAACTATGGTATGGACACATGAGCGGAGACACACACAGTGTCACACACACACACACACACACACACACATTGAAACAAACCAGACCCCTAATATCCATAACATTGCTGTGACTTTGAACAACTCAAAAACCATGTGACATGGCTTACGATATGAAAAGACCTAAACGTTAGCTCTCAATTGGGACTCCACCTCACAGACAGAGACAGACAGAGAGTCACAGGGACACAGGCTGTATGATAACATATGGTTAAAACCATAGCATGCACATAATCGGGAGTGCGGCCAGGATAGTGAGAGGAGGTGGCCTGAACCCAGTGGCACGGTGCTAAACTCAAATACCCGGCTGATGGACCCAGTCAACCTTGATGGTGGACCCGTCGCTCACTCCACCTCCTCTCTCATCCTTTCCTCTCCTGTGATCTCGTGTTCTCTCTCTTTCTCTCTCGTTCTCTCTTTCTCTCTCTTTCTTTGTCTCCCTCTCTCTGTGTCAGTCTGTTGTCTCTCTCTTATTGTCTTTCGCTCTCTGTTCTCTCAGTTTCTCTGTATTCTTTTCCCCCTCCCTGTATCTGTATTTCTCTCTCTCTCTCTCTCTCTCTCTCTCTCTGCCGCTGTATTCCTCTTTCTTTTTCTATATTTCTCTCTGTCAGTGGCGTGGGGGAGGGGTACAGGCCTTTCAGCACCTCCCTCCACATTCCTAAACGGGAGTGCAGAGGAAGCAATCAGATTGATGAAGCCACAGCAGAGAGCTCTCTGAGCAGAAGTGTGCAGCACCGAAGTCTCGGAATTAGATTACACCGGCACAGTGTTTTTGGTATATGTTCCAGACTGTAACTGGTCAACGTCTTGGGCGACGGCCTCCTCATATGACAGGGAAGGGTCAATTGACCCGGTGCCCATGGCGACGTGAGAAAAGAAAGAAGTTGCAGTTTGTTTTTGTGAAGTCTGTTCTGTCTGCTGTAGCTAGCTCCTGAGTCTCGTTGCTGTGTGTCTGTGGGCAGAGAGCCAGGTGGCAAACCTGTCTACATATTACATTTGATTTGTTGCTTTTATAAATGTCAATTGGTTTGTTACAAACAGTCACCACTGCATGTCCTTGTGGCGTGAGCCAGACACCTGCCACATTTCAACTTCATACAATGCCTGCTTCTTGATATAATCAAGCCACACACCCACCCACACACACACACATATTCCTGGAATTATTGCTAGATATTACATGCTGTACTTCCACAAAGATATTGAAACAAATACAAACAGATTCACAAACTGACACACTTTTGCACGTTCACCATTGTTACACCCACCCACCCCCCACACACACACACACACTCACACACACACACTGTCCCTCTGCTGACAATAAACCCACTGGATTGGTATTCATGGAGATAAAGCTAGCGGGTTGCTGTCTGGAGCTGTGCCAACCCTCTCTGACTCCGTCACCGGGACCAAAACAACTCTGAGCTCATACAGACAGCTGATACGGACCCTAGCCCCGGCCCAAGCCAAAACACCCAAAGGGAGAGCCTACTCTTGTTGGCAGTGGTCAGCCTCTCTGACGTCCACACCTCGGACAACACAGTTGTTGTTGTTGTTGTTGTGTTGTTGTTGTTCGATGGGTGGTGCGTCTTTGAGTAAGTGAATGGCTAACCACAATGCTCCGCCTCCCCCCATCTGTTGCCTGGACAACCTCTACGAAGAGAGCACCAATCAAAACCCCATATCCACTCTTGTTTGTTACGTCGAGAGCATGGGAAGGTTTGTTTGTTTGTTGTTTTGGTGCTTGTTGGCTGGTGTGGTGTCTGTTGGCTGGCATTTAGCATTTCTTTAGAGAGTTTTTCTGGCCGTGTGTCTTTGACGTCGCACGTAGGGATGTGTGCATGGGTGTGCACATGTCTGTCTGTGTGTGGACATTATCGCGTGCGCCTACGGACACATGTTTGTGTGTGTGTCCAAGTTGGTGCACGTGTGTGTGTTTGAGGAGGCCAATACAACCGACCATTCATTGGTTCTCTTTGTTTGGTGTGGCCTGTTTAGGCAGAGCCTTCCAGTTTGGACTGGCTCCACACGACGTGCCCCGGAGCCAGGTTCTTTCTAGGAACCCCAGCTCCCCTAACTGGCCTTCTGGGCGGGTCCTGCGAGGTCATCTGGAAGAACTATAGTTGTAGCAAAAACAACCTTTTTTTTTCATTCTTTGTTTACCTTGAACCATCTCCTGGTGTTGATTGGCTGGCTGGCTGGGTGGGTTGTAGCCCCACTCCCCCTGATCGTCGGATCGTTTTATTTCCTGTCCGCGAGTCGGACTCTTGGAAAATCTCAAAGAGCTGGGATTCTGAGAAACTCCGCATCGTGTGGTAGGGAAATACCAAGGAGAGGGTCGCACACACAGTAACTAAGTATCAGCCTGGCAAGAGACTGGATGGAACTGAATAGAACTGCACTGCAGGGATTAGACATGGCTCTCCAAACCTCTATCTTGTTAGGGTCGACAGTTGGCAGGACGTCAATCCCTCCCCTGAACCGCCTCCGCCCCCGGGGATACTTAGGGGAAAAACAACCGTGGAGGGCTAACTACTGGAGAACAGTGTGTGTCGTGTGTCACTCCACACCCCCTTCCTCCTCCACAACAAACACTTGTTTTCCCCAAAAACCTTGTACGGGGTAGCGCCGCTGAGGTATTGTGCAAGCATCGGTTACATAAAGGCCCGTGACCATGAGGCGGAGCCCACACCCCCTGAAGGGGACAAGGGCAGGCAGGGTGACATCATGGACGACATCATGACTTGGGAATCATCCCCCGTGGGCATGGTGGGGATGATGATGGTGAAAAGAGGTCGATGAGGATGAAGGTGAGGATGATTGTGATGACGAGGGTGACAATGAGGAGCTGGTAGGATGATGATCACGATGATGGTGGTGGTGATCATGATGGTAGTGCTGATACAAGTGCTGAGGATTCTGGGAAGGATAACAGGATAACAACGAAGCAGAACAGACCAGCTAACTGAGCCCCCTGACTTCTGGACATTATTTCCTTTCGGTAAACATGATCTCCACTGTCATTCTCCATCCCTTGATTACCGCTACTGCCCTGGGAACCTACCAGCAGCCTTCTAAACAGATTCTACCAAGACTGTGTGGGTAAGCCAGACTCACCACTGACTCACAGATCCACTGATAGGCCCCTACCATACACGACCCCTGACCCAACATCAGCACTGCCAATCCAGTCGTCTGGTAATCCACCATTCATCCTCACAGTCTGACCAATGGGATGGCCCCCCTTTGGTTCCGGCCTCTCCCAGCATGGCCCTATATCACTTGGGTTCTTAAAACGGGTCCACATAATGTCACACTGGCTTATGGAGGCCCATAAGGTACTAGGAGTATTTCCTAGTAAACGGCTGAGGCTGTCCGTTTTTTTTTGTTGCTTGCTACTTCTTCCTGGAGCGTTTTCTGGACAGCATTGGCAGCGTGCCAACACGGGGTCTCTCCACATGCTGGACGTGAGTCCAGGGACTTCACCGCTGCAGCTCTTCACATGGGCTGAGGGGTGACATCATGTACGGAACGGCCCAGCTGTGTGGGCTGGGAAGGAGGCGGGCATTCTAGACGGACCTCCAGGGTTGGGGAGAGGGGGTGGGGTTAGGAGGGGTCTTATGTAACCCAGCAAGCTGCAGGAGGCCAGCTGAAGGTTTTACGGGTTGTACCAGGCAGTCCTGTGGTGACCTGTCTGTCTGCCTGTCTGTCTGGCTGTCTGTCTGGCTGCCTGTCTGCCTGTCTGTCTGGCTGTCTGGCTGTCTGTCTGGCCTTTGCTTGTCTGTCTGTGTTCCTGCCTACCCTGTCTGTCCCGCTGCCTGTCATACTTGCAAGCTTGCCAGTGTCTACACCTCTTCTCTATGGGCCCAAGGGTGTCAACACAGGCCCTTGAAAACAGTATGTGGCCTAAATGCGGGGAGGGGGGGCAACATCTGTTATGCAACCCAGAGTAAAAAAAGGTTAGACAAATATTTACGAGGTGCTGTCGGACTTGGTCATTAGATCTGATCTCTCTGTTCTGTAGAGGACTGTGTTTAACGGGCCTGGTTCCAGCGATGTGCACATGACAGTGACTAACCATGAAGACCTCCATCTGCTCCTCCTTAAGGGAACTGGGGAGGGATATGTTCCCAACACACCACCCTGCGAAACGGACGGAACAGCAGCCTGAACACGGGGCTGATCACGTTGCAGAACTACGGCTACTACCTGCCGGCCGGACACGTCCAGCTCACCTTGGCTCACGAGCTGGGTCACAGTATGGGCGCTCCGGTTAGTACAGTGCCACCTCCCTACACACTAACCCTACCCACTACCCTCCTACCCACTACCCTCCTGCCCACTAACCCTACCTTTCTACCCAGCATCTTCCTTCCCACTCCTAGCCTCCTACCCACTAACCCTAACCTCTTATCCATCCCTACCCCTTCATCCTGTAGGGACACCAATAAATGTACGTCATAAAATTGTTTCCCTCAAACTCATTTTAACTGTGAAACACGACTGAGCTGAATACCTAGTCTACTGAAAATGACTGAGCACCCAGACAGATCTGGTTTAGTTGACATTCCTGGTTGCAGAACACACGAATGCACGCACATGTTGCATTTATCCAGAACAAATTGGGAATGATTTCCTCTGGCAGGCATGGTTCATATTTAACATGTACTACAGACAGAGCACTTTGTTCCGATCTCACAGACTATTTTGATGAGCTGTCGTAAAAGGAGACTTACGTGCTCGCACTACAGATGTTGTCTGTCCGTCTTCTGTAGATTTATGCAACCAGCTTCCATCATGCACATACACACACACACAGTCACACACACACACACATTGAAGTACACACACATTGAAGTACACACACACACATAAACTTTCCCCTACAGAACCACCACCAGGACCACTTGTGACCTTTCTCCCACTGACTTAAATGCCAACAACACTCCCACATCCCTCCCCCCTGCCTGCCCGCCCATGCCTCACCCCCACCTTCACACTGCCCGCCCATGCCTCACCCCTCCCCCAAAGAGGCCTCACCAAGCATGGGTATTAACACCTCCATGGGTTGAGAGGCGCGGGGAGGGGGGTGGGTTGGAGAGGGGGGCGGGCAACATTAGTTCTGCTGCTGCATGTCAGCCCTGTGGCCCTCCTCCGACCCGGGCCGAGGCGGGGCAGGTCGTGATGGGGAGAGAGGAGGAGAGGGAACGGGGGCCATCCCAGCAGCCGACGGCTCCACCTGTGATTTAGGAGTTTGGGGTGGGGCGGGGGTGGGGGTGTGATGGGGGTGGGGGTGGAGGGCTGTGGGATAGAGTTGCTCTGCCCTTTACCCTACTTCTCATTGGACGCCACGGACAGACTGAAGCCACGCCGTGCTCAGTGCCTCTCCGGCCCTCACAGGGTGTGCTGAGAGAGAGAGAGGGACCGAAAGAGAGAGCGAGGGAGAGAAGGATACAAGACGGGCGAGGGAGGAAGTTAGGAGAGCGGGAGAGAGGGGGCGAAGGGCTTATCATCCCCCCCTCCCCGCCTCCCCGTACTCGCTTCAAAGTGGTTCACCTCACTCCCTCGGACCTCGCTCCTTTCATTTGATTCGACGGCATCGAAACAAACTCCCCCGGTGTCTCTCCCCCTGCTGATTGGTACAATCGTCTCGTTTTGTTTGTGATGAGCAGAGACGTAGTTCTGCGTAGGCCGGGAGATGCTTGAGGTCGGGCATTGCTATCTGCTCTGTGTCCTTGCTGCCAGTTCCGTGTTGTGAGAACATGGTGGCTCTCCCTTCAGATCCTCTGGTATAGGTGACTCAGTATTTACCCTTGGCCTGTCACGACCCTGATAAAGTTAACCAAACGCTATCTGAATCCAACAGTAAAAGTAAACGCACTTGTGGTTAAGAGGGGAAATAAGCTGTTTGATACAGCAGAACGTACTACAAGTGGATGACCTATGGACTCCACTCAAATCCAGTGAATGCCAGTTCTTTGTATAAAGTGCATCAATTGACTGCTTTATTTTAGTCTGGTTTTGGATTGTTTCCTGGGCAATATTGATGTTGGCCACCACGTTGAACTAGTTGGGCGAATCTGATTTCCTACTGTGTCAGCAATACACTAAGAGGAGTCCCCTTGCTGCCCCAGAACCTGCAAAGTATCATGGTAGCTGAACATTTGTTGACTTTTGCCAACAACCTTGTGAAATAAGATGTCCTCTTTCAACAAATTTCTTTTTTTTGAAAGTGTTCTTCTGTGCTGTGATGTCGCGTTGCGTATTCAGGTGTTCCGTATCCGTGTCTGTTCCCCAGCACGACGAGGGTTCTAACTGCGGGAACCTGGGTTCCACAGGAGGGAAAGGCCGGTTCCTCATGTTCCCTCAAGCCACCAACGAGGTGTTGGAGAACAGTAACAAGTTATCTCCCTGCAGCATCAAACACATCAGCAAGATACTCCAACTCAAGAAGGACAATTGCTTTGTGGGTGAGTCTGTCTGTCTGTCTGTCTGTCTGTCCATTAGATCGGTCGATCGGCTTGTCTGTGTCTATACAAACTGTCCGTATCTCAAAAAGCAACCTAGAGGTGAAACCTGTGTGTGTGTATGTGTATTCCTTCGACAGTCAGTGACAATGCCATCTGTGGGAACCATCTCGTGCAGGAGGGGGAGGAGTGCGACGTGGGGCACGATGACACAGACCCCTGCTGCTATAGCAACCTGGAGGCGGCCGGGGTGCAGTGTCGTCTCAAACCCGACAAAGTGTGCAGGTAACTGAACTGTCACGGGCAGAGAACACACGCTGAGTCCATGCAAGGACCCGAGGCCTCAACGTGCTCCTCATCATGCCTAGAAGAAGGTCTGATCTCAGGTAGAACCGTGGAGGTGATGGGAGGAGGACCATGGAGGGCATGTAGGGAGGACCATCGTAGTGGTGTTAGCAAGATCGCATTTCCACATCGGATTCTGAGCATTTCTGTGGTTGAGATTGAGGAGCCAGTTACCCCCTGTATTTGTATTCAATTCAAAACAACATTCCAGAGGCACATTCTAGAATTGTTATTTAAGTGTGTGCGCATGTGTGTGTGTGTGTCTGTGTGTGTGTGTGTCAGTCCCAGCCAGGGCCTGTGTTGTGCTCCAGAGTGTGTGTTCAGGCCCCCTGGGCAGGAGTGTGAGGAGGAATCAGACTGCAAGGAGAAGAGCGTTTGTTCCGGTGGCTCTGCCATGTGCCCCGAGCCCAAGGCCAGGCCCAACATGGCCCTCTGTAGCCTGGGCACGCGAGTCTGCTTGAACGGGGTGAGTGCTAAGGGTGGAGCTGACGTAGGGGCATGGAGGTCGCCATGGGGCGGGTGGGGCTTTGGGGCTGGGGTTGAGGTCTGAGGCTTGGGAAGAGGGTCAGACCCCAACTTTCCTAAGCCCCTGCTCTTTGATCTCCTGTCAGAAGGAACAATATATTCTTTCAACTGCACCTATATCCTCCAAGACCATGACGGAATATATCTCCAGTTGTGTTTATGATGATGAATGACTCTCTGAGGGAATTTAGTCCTACAAAAACAACTGGAAAACATTTTCACTGTACAGCCTGAACCTTTGTCTCTCCTGGGGGCCATGCTAGGGGTCTTAGGGTTTGCCTGAAATGCAAGAACCGGGCCAAAAATCTGTCCTCCCACCCAATCCCCCACGGATCATATGAGGAAACACCAAATTTCGAGAGTCTTTCTAAGAACGAGTTACAGTTAACGACAAAAGATCTGGCAGAAGTTAGTTGGACGTCTCAGTCATGCTGTTTGGCTTCATTTCACTTCACGCCATGAATAACCATGTTTCTACTCGTCCCAGCTTGACCTCTCTCCCCTCCTCTCTTCGCCCCTCTCTCATCCATCCCTCACTCCATCTCTTTGTCTCTCTCCCTCTCCAACTCTCCCGATGTCTCGACGCCCCCCTCTTCTTCTGCTCCCCAGACGTGCGCGGCGTCTCTGTGTCTGAAACACGGCCTGGAGCAGTGCGACTGTCCGGGAGACTCCATGAAAGAGAAATGCCACATGTGCTGTCAGCAACCCGGTAACGCCCCCCCCCCACACGCACACACACACGCACGCACATCCCCACCCCCGCCATCCATTCCTCAATCCTTCCATCCCTTCCTCCATCCCTCTGTCCCACTGTGGAATGTGTTTATGATGGACGACAAACAGACCGTGTCAATTTGCGTTCAGGTTCAGCTCACGCTCTAAATAGTCTGCGCCGGCAACAGAAAAACTAGGCCGTTTCCCCGGCGACAAAGATCTGTCCTGTGGTGTTCTCTCTAAACGTCAGCGTCCCCCACGCTCACACATCCAGGAGCCGTTGTTGGACGCAGCACCACGTTTCAAACATGAAAACATGTCGTTCATTAACACTGAACACTGAGGATTGACTAAATGTACACCTTTACATGTGCATGAGATGGAAAAGTCCGAATACGGGACGATGTTCTTTTCCTTCCTCAGAAAAGCCAAAGACCTGTGCCAGCACCATCTCCTCTGTCCTGTCTCGTCAGTTCCAGGGCAAGAGGGTGGCTCTGGTTGCCGGGGCGCCGTGCTCGTCCAATCAGGGCTTCTGTGACATGTTCCAGCTGTGTCGCCTGCTGGATGCCGATGGTCCTATCGCCCGTCTGAAGAACTCCTTCCTCCACCTGAACGACTACGAGGACTTGGCGGACTGGATGAATGTCAGTTTGGGGCACATGATTAACAACCCATCTATCGATCAAGAGATCATAACAAATGTACGGTCGAAGGGGTTTAAAGGTCTGGAGTTCTAGAGCTCAATGGTCTGGTGATTTAAATTCCCATGTCTCCAAAAGTTGGAGAGTGTAGTGTCTAGGGCTGATATAAGTGCCTAGGATTTGGTCTGGGTCTCAGGAATGAGTCAAGGTTTTTCAAGGTTTTGGAGCTAGCATTCTAGATGTTGGCATGGAATAAGAGTGCCTCGCTCCATAACTGTTTTTTCCTGCCACGCATTACCACAGCGACACGTGTCTCAGGACTGCATGCACAGCTTCCTGCATGACGAGGCGTATCCCTCAGCTGACCCCGGCTCACTTTGCTTTGAGGTACGGTGAGGCAGGAGAGCATGGACAATCGGGAATGCCCACTGGGGTGAGGAGGTGCCCCATGGGTCGTGCCCCAGCCAGAGTTATGTAGACCTCCACCCCGATCAGATGTCCGTTTGTCCCTCGGACACGACCGGACCCGCGCGGCTCAGTCAAGCTTTCTATTTATGAAATATTGATGTACCTTTGCTGCAAAAGGGGACACCTTCACTAAGATGGAAATGTGTTCAAATGCAGCACCTGTCATCCAAGATGGCAGCAATTGTTAACACCGTCTGTTCCTCTGTAATTACTGCCTTGGTCTACTGAGGCTTGCTCCAGACTTCACGCAGGCATGCACCTATTAGGAGCATGTCCTTATAAATACAAGCCTTGTTGAGAGTCCTTGCGGTAAAGGCTAGCTAAGGAGATCAGGTCAACAGGTTCTGATATGTCAACAACGGTCAGCGTAAGCTCTCTCAGTTTTAGGGACTACCGTAACACACTATTGAGCTTCTGCCCCATTGAGGTGTTTGATTGAACTTCTTTTGGGAAAGTTCCGTCGTTTTCGTGTTTAAATGTATGAATCCGGAGCACCATAAGTCTGTGTTGTGTTTGGCTAATTGTGCTTGACCCGAGACTGGCTGTGTTGCAGGCATACTGGTGGGCCATCCTATTGGTCATCCTGGTGGTGTCAGGGGTGATGGGTATCATCATCTGTGTGTTTGGACGTGCTCTGGACACGGGTGACCCTTGACCCCTCACCCCTGACCTCCCTATTTGATGAGGTCGTGAGAGCACTTGCGGGGACATCGCAGAACAAGACTGATGGCTTCACAGCAGCACCGACGATCGGGATTCAACCGAGGAAAACTGCACAAGATGCCGTCAGTTAGTGTGCTGTCACACTTGATATCTGGTCAACGTTGGTGCCCTGATAGACTCGAACAACCCCAGAATGTGAATATGTGCTGGATTGATTTCAAGACTGTGCTGATCTGCGGAAGGTTCCGGAGGTCCTGGGACATTCTCCTGACACATGTCCAAAGACTGACACATCCAGGTGCTTCTGACAGGCTAAATGCATTTACCACAACACTCTCTCACTCTCTCACTCTTACAGTGTCAATTGTCGGTCCATACATCAACACTCAGGAACCCTTTAAGCCTCACTCCCCTTTCCCCTGACCCACACACGTACACACACACACACAACACATAGACATACACACACAGAAACCCCATGCACGTGTTTTGGGAAATGCGCTGGGGTTGCCACGTGTGTTTTTTTGACCCTCCTGTGGGTGTCCTCATTTAGAGGCAGCTGTCCACCGAAAGCTTGTAGGGTTAGGGCTAGGGTTAGCCTAACCCTAACCCTCACCCCTCCATCTCCCCTGCATCTAGCCCACGGATAACCGCTAAAGTGTCCTGCATAGGTATTTGAACTTGAGGGCTAATTTCAGATTTGACTATGGTCCAGGTTTCCACTTCAGAGAGAAAGGGTTGTCTGAAGAAGACCCTGGAGGAGAAGCGTCCATGTTGGTTTCATGATTCTACAGTGTTTGGTGCACCGGAAGAACCGTCTGAATGTGGGTTTTGGTGTAGCCTGACTAGGGTAGCGACGTGTAGACTGTGGATAGGGAGTAGAGGCTATGAGATGTGGGTATTCTCAGCCCGGCCTCAGTGAGCTCAAGCAAGGCTGTTCATGTTACCGTTTTTTTCCAATTGCTCAGACACAACATTTTCAAGTAACACACCGTTAAACCTGACCCTCAAGGAGCCAAACAGCAGCCCAGATCTGCACAACTATAAGCACATTCTCAGCCTCACACTATGTGCAAAATACTACACACAGTGTTTTGCAAATCACAAAACACACTTTTCTACATTAGACACAGAAATATAAGATTATGTCCCTTACTGTCACGACGTGAGGTGGGGTTGGACCGAAATGCAGGGGAGTCGGCAGGCAGTGTTGAACAAAGGGTTTAATACTGAAACCTGGGCCACAGACAGGGTAACACGCAGCGACAAAGGGTAATGCTAAGACAAAGACTGGACACAAAACAGGAACCTAAATACACAGAAACAAACAAGACAGGTGGACACAATGAAACTAACGAGACACCGGTGAAGACAATAAGACAGGGAAACACTAGGGGCAGGCAAAACCAAAAAACAGGGGGGCACGGCTGTGGCCGTGACACTCACAGTGAGCAATTGGAAAAAACTGTAATGATTTGATGCAGATAGGACTGTGAGAACAGCCACTTCCTGTCACATGACAAAGAGACCATCCTAGGTCTAATCTTGATTGGATGTGTGGCACACTGAAACCCTTTTTTTATAACCTTGCAAGAGTTCTTCTTACTGTTTTATTGGTTAATAAACATGACATGGTAGCCTTTTTACTGTGAATAAATATTAAAATATATTAAAATAGACTCATTGTTTTGGACAGAAACCCTCACAAAAGTTAAAAAATGTAATAAAACGATCTTCAGTAAGTTGTTGAACCTATGTGAGTGGCCTGACTGAACCAGCTTTCTGCAACACAAACAATGGACATGCCCACATGAAGCACTCATCAAAACACAGTCATTCAACCTAAAAATATGGCTCAATTTTATTTTGGTATACTGAAATATATTTACATTTAAGTGTATATACAGAAATATGTACTTTTCATCATAAGGTAAAAACATACAACATTTTTCTGTTCTACCAATGAATGAATAGCCGGAGTGATATGTACACAATATGGACCTCCAGGTAAGCAACTGGTTAAGCAACCCTTTCCTCTTTTTTCAGTGCAAAAATATGACATTTCCACTTCATTAAAAGTCTGAATAAAATTCATACAAATGAATGAGTCACAATGATCGCAGTACCAATCTCTATATCATTTGTTCAGTATTTAACCCACCAAGTGCATTCAACAGTAGAATCTGCAATGAAGAACAAAACAACTATCAATTCTACCGTCAGTGATAAACTGTCTGCCATAGTTCACAGTGCAGAGTCTGTTGATATACGCTGTCATATTATACTTCTTTCAATGACATTCTGTGCCCTCCCACAAACCACAATAAAACAAAACTTCCTTCTCGACACCAAATGAAACATATTTGGTTTACATACAGCAGTACCTATTGATAGGTAGAAAATATACTGTACCAGGAAAATACTTAGTATTAATAACAGCTTTGTAGTAACCCATAGTAGATCTTACTTAACTGACTGATATCAGTTATTACCGCAAATGCCACGACTACATTTGTTCATATTAAAAAAAACAGTCGAAAAAGTCCTTGCATTGCTGCTCAAGTGCTTGAATATGTCAGTTATTGGAATAATGTGCAATTCGGATCTTACTGATACCAATGGTGTCATGTTCCATGTCCGAAACATGTACTTAAACACTACAACGATCAACATCAAACAAACAAAATAACATACAAAAAAAACACATTGGTTTAGACGCGACGTTCATTTGCGACAGCGCATGTGTTGTTGTGCGGCGACCATCTTTAAGGCACACATCGTCTGATCCTGCAGCCACGCGTGGTACTGAGGACGACATGGTGAATGCTCCAGTCTGGAGAGGGAAGACAACCCAGGGGGGCCTTAGCCGGCCCCATGGTGCCCCACTGCCCCCAAACACCCCCGCAACCACCACCGCTTCAACGGGTGTCCACCTCCAGGAGTAACGGTCCCAGTGGTCTTCATCCGCTTTGGGGGTGGGGGGAAGTTTGGTTCGATCGACCCCTCGGACCCCCCGAGGCTTGGCGGACCGCGTACTGTGTCGAATCAACATTAACCTTCACCTGTGCATGTTTTCTTTCTACAACTGTTTGGACACTAAGCTCAGCTAAAAAAACAACAAAAAAACAATCCCCTAGATATGGAAGTGTTTCGAAACGTTCTGAACGGAATCACTTAGGACAGAGATGCGAGGGTTGCACCTTCCCCACGCCTCTCCCGGGTGTGTGACGGGACAGGAGCCGGATGTCTGCTGAGGACTGGCCCAAGCGGGACGCTCTGCCTGGCTTCAGTAGGATCTGTGGGCTTCTGTCAGCCGCAGGCTCCACATCGTATACAGGTGCCACCACTCAGTTACAGTAACGTGCCACAAATGCAGTGTTGTATGAAAATAATACTCACATATTATTATTATTCACATTTCAGCATTTCTTTTCAATAACAGACTTTCCTGTACACTGTGTGCAATGGAGTACTAGTCTTTGTATCGTCTAAAAGACCACGAATGATAGCTTCTGTATTTTTCTTTTCTTCTTCTTTTTTTTTGTCAGTGCAGTGAAGAGGGCGTTCTTTGGTGGCTCCGGCGTTAGGCCTTCTTCAGGGTTATCCTGTCGAAATCAAACTCATGGTCAGTTCTCTCCGACGACCGCACCTCCAACTAGTCATGACACTTCTCGACGGGAAGGTCAGAGCTGACCAGGTGACTCACCTTCGGGAAGGGCTGTTGGCGGACGACCTCCACTCGTCCTTGCATTTCACAAAGGTGACTTCGTGTTCCAAGATGTGAGCGTGAGAGTCTTTCACACAGAACACCATCCTTGCCGAGCAGAAACGGAAGTGCATGGTAAGTTACCAAACCCATTTGCACTAGTGAAGCTTGAGCAAGTTCAGTCAGGCAAGACCGATCCCTGCACTCGGGCATCTTCGACAATGTGCCGCAGCATGTGTTTTAGCATGTGTCTAAGTGGTTAACGCACTGCCCAATCGAGACTCACTTTTTCTGCGTCTCCCCCACTCTGATGCGGATCTTGTGGACGCCGATGCCGGAGCCCGAGTCACCTGACCACCAAGAAGACACCATCTTGAGCACGGAGGAGGCCGACCAGCCGGCAGACTCCTCCCACTTAAATTTGAGCATCATGAGGTCCCCAACGTCCTTCTCTGTCACCAGCAGGAACGAGTGGGTCTTATTGGTTGCAATTTTCTCCTTTCTGTACCAATGACAGGGGAGCAAAATAAAGGGGTTGCCAGACACAACAACAAGCAATATGCAATTACAAATCCATCAGATATCCAATCAGGTTACAAATATAAACAATGTGGTGTGACTAATATCAGGAAACAGATACTGTTCAATAACAAAGGCAGCCATCCCTTAAAAAGGACTAAGATCACCATGGGGTTCCACAGAGATAGATAGATCCCACAGGTGTGCAGCGGTGACTCACAGTGAGAGTTCCAGGTTCTCTGCCTCCCCATTGGTCCCGAAGAGTGAGACAGTGAGGGAGGGCTCCATTTCAGACCGGTTCACCTGGCTGGAGAAGTGGATCTTCAGTTGGTAGTGGTAGACTGCAGAGGGGCGGAACAGCGGACCTTAGCAACAACACTGTCATGACAACAAGCAAAACGCCATGGTCCTGAAATACATGAAATAGAAGATTTCAAGACCCAGCTAATTGCTATGATCCAAAGTCTACAGGCTATATCCGTATTGACATCAGTATTTACTACATCCGTTTTTAATCTCCTTCGACTCCCGCTCACGACCTTCAACCCTCCTGACCTCTGACCGCTACTGACCTCTGAAGGGCATGGAGGCGCGCGTCTTGGTGTACATCTGCACGTCGCGTGCCCGCCGCACCCTGCTGATGTCGTAGCCCACCGTGTTGCAGTGGCCCCTCCTGCAGCTGAGGCAGACGCCGCGGTCGAACATGTCGTTGTTGGCGCAGCGGTACGCCTTGGCCGCCTCGCCCTCGTGGAGGAGCGAGTCGATGAACAGTTGGATGGAGCGCTCGTGCTCGCACTTGACCGCGTCGCTGATGGCTGTGGAGACAGAGAAGAGTTTACAAAGACTGCCCGCTACAGACAACGATATATCAATTTGCTAAACAGACATAGCTCTACTATTAGCTTAATATTCCAACTAAGACAAAGGTTTAAACAGCGATGTGATTCCAGGTGAGGACATAGAGATGTTTTTACTGGTGCCCCTGTCTTGGCAGGGCACTAAGCTTTTCCAGTGTCACTAACCTATTATTCTCTGTTCACAACTACGAAACCTACATTCTTCATTCAGACACGCTACACAAATACAGCACTATGGGATGTCTGGAGCAGATGCCTTTATCGAGGGTGTAAACATTCGCGTAAAACAGACTGCGTGAAAACGAGTCTGAACAGATTCTCACCAAATAATCCAAAATTGGCGATCCTCTCCAGGGCTCCCCGCAGGTTGCAGCCCGGCTGGAAGCCTCCTCCGTTGGGGTAGATGTCCACGTGTCCCACGGGCTGCTGGATCCCAATGCTGAGCCCCAGGGAGCCCCGAGTGAAGGTGTGGAGCACGTCCACAAAGTGAGCGTCGTCTGGGGACAGACGTCTGTGGGCGTGCTCCCCCTCAAAGTCTGGCCCTGCGGGGTCTAGACCTGCACAGAGAGAGGAGAGAGAGAGAGAGAGAGAGAGAGAGAGAGAGAGAGAGAGAGAGAGAGAGAGGGAGAGAGAGAGAGAGAGAGAGAGAGAGAGAGAGGGAGAATGAGGGCGAGAGGGAGGTCATTTACAAAAGTTGTTAAAAGAAAATATGCCAATAAAAGGGACAGCTGGAACTAGTTGAAAGCAGAGTCGGTGAAGGCCCCAACCAGCTGTTTACCTGTTATTCTTCCCACTTTATTGGAGGCGTGGCTTCCAGCAAACCCTGCCACATGAGCGCCAAGGCTGTAGCCAATCAGGTGCAGGTTCTCCAGAGGGATGTTGGTGGTCTCCTGAAAGGAGTCAAAAATGCAAGTTAAGTTCATGTTGTTAAATACTATTGTCACAAATACTGTAAGTAGAGGAATGGATGGATGGATTAATGGACAGATGGATGAATGGATAGATAGATAGATGGATGGATGAAAGACAGATGAAGTTTGAGATGGAGCCCTCAGATGAGATGTCATTGGGCGTTCTGACGAAAGGCATTCGTGAGATGGACCCACCTCCATCCAGTCGATGAAGCGAGCGATCTCCTGGCCCACCATCTTGGTGTTCTGGGCGGCCACCACGTAGTGGTTCTGGGCAGTGGTGAGCCAGTCCACCACGATGACGTTAGCGTCTCGTTCCCTCTCGTACAGGGCGGACACCAGCTTGGCCACCCAGCTCTCAAACATGCCACTCACCTGAGGAGGGGGGGTCGAGGGAAGGAGAAGGAGAGAGAGAGATGTGGGTTATTATCACCAACAGGGATATCCAAACACAAATATAAAGTTACATCTCTACCTCTCCAAGCCTATCCAGACCTGTCCTGGTGCATACTTCGAAGACAAGCTTTTGTTAACCGTCAAATGAGTCTTGAGGAATTTGGGAGGATATCCAATAGAAATAAAGGGTTCTCTATAACCGTGAGAGACTAGGGTTTGAAGGGCTGGACCAGTGATTGAGCAACAGACTGAAGCTGGTTAGGCGTGATTGGACCGGCTAGAAGAACCAAACTGGGTCCAATCCAAAGGCTAGCGGTTGCCAGGTTAGGTCACAGCGAAGGAAACCTAACGAAGAATAAAGGGAGAAACAAACGTACTGTCCAACCGTGAATGACCAAGAAGGTCTTGGTGGTGCTGTTGAAGGAGCAGGCAGCGAGGGTCTCCGGCTTCCCAGGGACAATGTAGCAGAGGTCGTCGTCGGGCTGGGAGGGTTTCCGCAGGGAGAACCTGGCGTTGGCTCCATGGGTCTCATCCGGATGGTCGAACAGGTCCTTCAGAGGCTCCAGGAGGTTACCTGAATGGGGAAGGAGGATGGATGAAGGTTGTTGCCGGATGTGGAAAAAGAACATGTCGTCTTACAGCTAGATATTCGCTTTCAAAACAGAATAGAGTGGACTATATTCCAGTAGGATGGATTATTCCATTTCTATTTCATTCATTATTTAACTAGTATATTCTATTCTATTGGAAAATAACAAAGTTCATAATAAATGACAGAAAAAAAAGGGTGGTTGCATTCCTTAGTTCCTTAGCAATTAGTATCGCCATCAAGGTAAACCCTTGCTGCCTCCTTGCCCCTAAGCCCAGGGCTGGAGGTCTGGAGAGCCAGGCTGGGCAGGTGACGCCTGACTGCCCAGCATCTGAAGGCTCCTTAGTGGCTGAGCCTGGGAGAGGATCAGGGAGGTTACTGGGGTTCAGGCTGCTAGACGGGCCCCTCAGAACAACAAGGTTTCCCAGCTTTGTTCCCTAGTTAGCTCGTTCAAAGAATAGCGCAGTAACAGGCATCAGCCACCCTGCAGTCCAGCTCAGCTGACTGGGTGGGGCAGAGGAGGGGCATTACTGAAGTGCTCTGACTATACTTGGTTGAATTCGAATGCAAAATTAATAAATTAACAGGATACAGTTCGTTTTTTACTTATGGATAATAAAATGTACTTGGCAGCCGTACGTTTGTATTCTGTCTATTAACCTGAACACACAATATTTTCAAACTGTCTAGGCTACCTAAAATATATATTTTTAATTTACTCATAAAAGTTGATGGGCGTATAAAGTGTATTAAGGTCGCTATAAAGACGTTGACAACGTCATCTCATAAAGACTCATGCACAAGGGGGCATGCAGTCGCTCTCTACATAAATCAACAGCTGTTTCTCACCGATCAAATCGATTAGATAGACTACTTCAAAGAGCATGCTACATCTTTGACTGTCACTAGGCAAATGTCAAAATAATGTATTTCTGTAAAGCAGAAAGTGAACTCGCAACTCACCAAATATAGAATCAGCGAGCTCTTCTTCCAAGGAGGTCACATGAAGAAAAGTTGCGTTTAACACAAGAAAGAAAAGACATTGGACTTGCCAGCCTTTCATCTCTTTGTCACCGGATGTTTTGGGGGACACGTTTTCAAGATGCCAAACTTGTCTTAATAATTAACTGTAGTCCTAAAGGTTGTTCTCCTTTGCTCAATAATTCCCGTGCGCTCACTCGCTCGTAGGGAGTTGATATCTGAGCCACCTTGAACAGCTCAGTTCTTAAATAGCACCTCACCCTCTCGCGAACTCATTGGTTGCTCTCCCCCGGGCGGGGAAGCGCCGTGAGTAGAAAGTAAATAATTTGTGGATTTTATTGCATCTGATGTCCACCGTCCATACGCTTTTAAAAGGAACATCTCTCTATGCTGATTTTAATATGAGACATCTGGTCAAACGTATTATTTGTTTGTCTCTGAAAAAACGGAAATTGTCCAACTGTCATAAGATGTACAAAAGTCCCATCTATAGCCCTCGTTTTGACTGTAGCAAGTGAATACTGCCATTTACAGCAACATGGCGTATAAGCTAAAGTTTAATTGCGAGGGAGACTTAATGGCAACTCATCCACTACTTTGAACACAACATGTTTTACACACCTGGCTTCATATTGGTTCCTCCAGACAGGCTACATTGTGTAACAGAAAATCACCCTGGATCTAAAGCCCTGACATTCTTAGCCGTTTCCCAGCGACTATGAGCAGTCTAACAAGCCCATTGAGCGCAGGAGGCCCAGTGATAAGGGGCCAGGGTTAAGGTTAGCTAGTTACTACATAGGCCCCCCCAGCCTTCGCAAAGGTGGGCTTCAACCTTTGGCCTCTGCCTTCAACCCTGGCCCCTGCCTGAACACCCTGGCCCCTGCCTGAATACCCTGGCCCCTGCCTGAACACCCTCGGTATATAGTGAGAGGTTCCTCCGCTTCGGCGCGTGAAGGCTAGCACTGCTAAGAAATTAGACTTCCCCACAAATACACCATTATACTGCAGGTCAGTGGTTCTCAAACCGGTCCTCAGGGACCACCTGTCCTGCATGTTTTAGATGTTTTCCTGCTCCAACACACCTGATTCAAATGAATGGTCGCTAACAGGTTTCTACAGACCTAGATAACGACCCATTCATTTGAATCAGGTGTGAGAACCACTGCGTAGGTGGAAGGCATCGTCCTACAAATCTGATGGCACTTCTGATTTGCTGGTCATAAGGAACCCGATAGGTAACTGTAGATGTGACAATAGCACCTTGTGCTCCTGAAGCATGCAGGCTTCAGGTCTGTTTTGTTTATTGGGATTTGAATCCTGGTGACCCTTGCAGCTAATACTCTTGTTATTACGGTGTTATTGCACAGTGGAACTAACTTTGTACCAGTGACCATTGTCACATCTGGCTGGACCACTTGTTCTGTCATTCTGTTCTGTTCATTTTGTTTCCAAAATACAGAGGAGTCATGTGGGTGAATGGTGAGGGCTGGGGTGTAACTGGCATTAGGCTACTGCAGTGTAACCTGACGCAGGCGAGGTTTCCATGAGGCGCCTGTACTGTTTACACACCACACACTCCACACACACCACACACACCACACACACACACACACACACACACTGAGGCCCTCTGATAACATTGTCACCCGCCAAGCCTACGGGTGTTGCGTTCATTCAAGTATTTAACAATGCGTGCGTGCCCAGTGTCAAGTGGATTGTTACTCGAGCGTGACTCTCCAGAGATGACAGACAGACACAGACAGCCTCTGCTGTCCCTGACTGAAAACAACGCAGAATTTGGCTCTGATGGCGGAATCTCTCACCATTGACAGGTGGGAGCACACACACACACACACACACACCACACACACACACCACACACATACTACTGGCTTCAATGGTCGTTCCTCCTGATGCTCTCCAGTTGGCTCAGGCATGTTGGTCTTCTAGGAACGGGTCCACGAGTTTCCTCGTAAAGCGAGGACAGCGGCGTAACAAAAACAGACGCAGTCGCTTTCCCGAGCCGCTATCGCCTCCGCTGCGGGAGGGAAGGAGCTGGGGGCGCCTGGGGCACCGATGAGGTCGCTTGTTTTGATGGGAGCGGATCGAGGTCCAGTCGAACAGCAGATTCCGTTCAGGGGTAGGAAAGGGCTGGACGAGGAGAACAAAACAACACTTTGGGGGAGTTTGGGGAAGTAAACAGAGCTCCCACGAAGCCCCCTGCTTGGGTTTGGCTGTGCTTTATGAGGATTTACTTCCAATTATCATGGAACGTTCCACAAACAGGACGTTGCGCCACAGTCAGGGGGTGGGGTTGTAGCTGTTAGGGTCAGAGGGAAGTGAAGGTGTTACTGGGAGTCATTTGTGTCCCAAAAATGTTTGGTGACGCACACGCTAATGGGAGGCGTGTGACCTATGTAGGTAGACAGAAAGACGACACTATCTACCTCTCCCCAAGGTCTGACACAAATCAAATACTTCAGTCAAATACTTTAAAGTAAGGTCAAAATAATAGGTTTCTTTTAATCATTCCATTGTTGTGTGTGGTTTCGGGGTGGGGGACGGATTCCTGGGGGTTGATATATGGCCCGACAAGTGTCATTATAAAGCTTTTTTGAATGATTGATGAATCTTTCAGAGTCCATTTGTTCCCACATGGGCCTCATAGCTCCTAATGATCCACAATAGACTCGTCACATCATCATATCTCATGGAAGAAACGAGGGTTGGATTTAGAATGTTTAAATAGACTCCAAGGATTACCCAATGAAATGACGCAATTCGATGGAAAGCTTCCACGAAATTTAATCCAAATTTAGGGAACAGGCAGTACAGGGAATGCACAAGTTGCTTGTGTGATGGTGTGCTAAATATTACACAACTTGCATGTGGAGACAGAGTTTGGAGGTCACCAACCGGGCTGGTGGTGGAGTCTTAGCCGCAGCTCGCGGTGCGCGGTGCGCGGCAGCTATCAGCTGAGCCACAATGACGCCTCTGTGAGGGAGGCAGCCACCGGAGTAATAACGCGGTTATGAGTTATGTCAGGAATCCAGCAGAGAGAGTCGAAACAAGAGCTGCCTTTCATGAGACAACTGTCTCCTGTGGCCTACTGTTTTTCTAATATAGTTTAGAATCTTCCTTGCCTTTGATGTGGTCACGCCAGGTATGTTGTTCGGTTCGCTTTTGTATCGGCTGAATGATTTTATTAAGTGATGCAGTATACATAACGACTGGAAATACCCATTGTCAAGGATTTGCAGCCTAACATATAGGCCTACTAAATGATGGAATAATGACCGCCAGAATACCCGAATGTGGATTGGATTCACTTTATTAAAGTAGGATGTTGTTGTTTATACAGTGCACTGCATTTCAGTTCATGAAAGTAAACCGGCCTTGGAGTCTGATTTGATCAGCTGCACAGAAAGCCACGCGTGCAAAAACCAAAATCACAATGCTTCTTCTAAAAAAACACAGATTGACAGCATTGGAAACTTGGCCAAATATATTACAGCTTAATATACAAATATATACATGTACATTCAATAAATAGAATGAGATATTCTCTGGATGTAATATGGTTATTATGTAGGGTTGTTCACAGATTACAATGCACTGACTGCAAAAGGCTTTACATTTACACATTAGATTTATTTTGTTCCAGATAACAGATTGACCCATCAAAAACAAGGACATTTTAGTGAACGTCACACATTACATCATTGATCCATTTAGGAGGACATATAGGTACTTTAGGGAATCAGAATTTAGCACATGACCTCAGATCTATGTGGGTAAAAAAAATATTTCCAAAACAAACAATGTCATTCTTTGACATTCCAGAATGTTCCACTGGGATTGCGGGGAACCGAGAGCCCTTAAAGTGACCCGTGCCAGACACAATAACCAAGCAAGAACAAGCATGCATTCACTCATCGATAAACACATTTTTTCCCCCTTATATATATAATACTGATTGAGAAAAGCTATTTACACGAATCTAAATATCTTTGGGCCGCATTGTGATATAGCATATGTAGCGTTAGTGGTTGCGGCACAATAAACATAAGCGACGTTAGCCGTGATTCTTTTAGCGTGAGGAGAGATGTGCCAAACAAACTCTTAGTTGAGGGTAAGCAATGCCTATCACTCTCCACCTGTTTAACAACTGATCAAGCTCACACGGGCAAATACTACCTAGATGTAGAGACATCCACAGGCCAAACAAGGCAGACATAAACAGCTAAGTTGCAAAAAGGAAGTTCGTCAGTGTCCTCAGAGACAAAACCTCGGCGTATCGGTCGAGGCGATCGTAACGTTTGCCGTGAGTGTTGGTAAACAAGCGGACGGGCGGGCGGTTGGACTGTTGCGTGAAACGAGGAATGACAAGACAAAAACACAAAGCAGACTCCGAGCGGGACAGGGCGGTTCAGGCTGTGCTTGAGAGCGTGGAGGAGGCAGAGAAAAGGGAGGAGGAGGAGGAGTAGAAGGCGGAGGACAAGAAGGAGGAGGAGCGGAGGGAAGAGGGGGAGGAGGAGCGGAGGGAGGGGATGGCGGGATGACAATCGGACAGGAGGAGAGCAGAGGCACGCAGCGAAGGGGGGTATGCAAAAGTCTCGTATCCTCTCTGTAACTGTGCAAGAAAGTTCTCCCACTCGTCCTGCTCAGCTTTGGCTGTGGTGGACGGACATGGTGGGGGGGCTCGATCTAGTCAAGTGCTGCCTTAAGCATCGTTCTCTTCGAAAAGGCTTCCCTCGGTTTTCAGCCTGTGCATCCTGGATGGACAGAGAGAGAGATAAAGAAAGGGGGTCAGCAACTAACAACAAACCAAGTGGTCTTTCAGGACAGGAGCATCCCGTGTTCAGGTGGGCCTTACCTCCTCTCCTTGCGGCTCACAATTGCCTCCTTGGACTTGACGAAGACGGCGTCCTCGCCTCCTCGGCTGAGGTACGCAAACTCTCCCTCCTTGGACCTGAAGATCACCCTGAACGTCCACAGACAAGGCAGTCAGGCACGGCGCACCTCACACTCAGGCAGCCATCTTTCAAACGACTATTAATTGAACGAAAAAGGAATCGAACCGAACCACTCACTTGGACTGAGTCTCCCCGGCCTTGACGCGGAGCTTCCGGATGTGGAACTTGTTGCTTCCCCACCAGTCCGACCAGCTGAGCAGCGCGTCTTTCTCCCAGCGCAGCTTGACGATCATCAGCTCGCCGAGATCCGTGTCGGTGGTCAGCAGGAAGGAGAAGGTGCTGTTACCGTTCAGGAAGGGCCTGGGGCATCAGGGGTCATGGAACGGTCAGAGGGTCAGGAGACTATACATAGAGAGCGGCGTGTGTTTTTTGAGTGTGTTTGTGGGAGGGCGTTGGCTATTTTGCTCTCTTGAAACTATAAATAAACTGAGTTTGTCATGCAGGGTCTGTTCTAGGTTTGTGTATGGGATGGTCGTCAGGTGTGGCGTGTGGGCGTGTTTCTGGCGTCAGTACGTACATGGTGAGAGGGATGTCCTCCTTCTCTGCTCTGGTGCCGTACAGAGACACGCGGAGAGGCTGCTCGCTGAAGCTCATTTCGTTCTTGCTGAAGAAATGCACCTTCACTTGGTAATGGAAAACTGTCAGCGGGAGGGAGGGCGCGGGGAGAGAGAGAAAAGAGAGAGAAAGAAGGAGGGGTGAGCATTTCTAGTCCGTACAGTGACACGCACCTGTGGCCTGTGCAGTTCAGACACATCCTCACAACTCATGGTCGTCATCCCGTCCTGCCTGCTCTCCCTCATCATCTCCCTCTGTATCTCTCACATAACCTCCACATCGCCCTCCAGCCGGCTCAGATCAGGCCCACAGTTAGTCTCCGGGGAGGGGGAAGGCCCTTTTTACACCTCTCACCAAGCTGTGCCAGGCTTCCTGGCGAGTTTGTGAATCATTGACATACTGTGCGTCTAGTGAACATGGGGTGCCGGCGCCAAAAGAGTGTAGGAAAGAGCCAGCTGTGCAGAGTATCCTGTAAATCAGTAAGCTGCAGTGTCAGGTACACTTACCCCTACCCTCACCCCGACACGGAAATACCCCCACCGGGCCCCAGGGTCATGTGACAAGGCTGTGGCGATTTAGCCCTCTCCTTGTGGTTCTACACTGACGTGTGGCATGTGCGGACGTGTGTGTGTGCGTGCGTGTGTGTGTGGCGAGTGAATTTGTGTGTCTGTGTATGCGCGACATGTTGTGCTTCTGTAACAAGCACAGGCTGTTTAAGACTCCAAAAGGCTCTAAAAGTTGGATTAGGCTTTCTCAGGTTTAGGCACAATAACTACATTCACAGCAGTCGCACAAACAAATATAACATGTAAAACTCAAAAGGAGCTGTCTAAATTCCCATTCTGAAATCTCTCTCTCTCTGTATATCTCTCTGCATCTCTCCCTCCCCTACCCGCCCTCCTCCCGCTCAGCTTTGCAATCACACGGTCGTCCCCTCCTCTCCCACCCCCTCTTCCTGCCTCCCCTCCTCTGTCCCTCCTCCCCCCGGCTCACCTTTGTAAGGCATGGCCTCGCGCGTCTTCAGGTACATCTTCGCGGTGCGCGGCATGCGCACCTTGGTGACGCTGTAGCCCAGCTTGTTGCAGCGGTTCTTGCGGCAGCTGAGGCACAGGCCCTGGTTGAAGGCTTCCTTGGTGCTGCAGCGGTAGGCCATGCTCTGGAGCTGCGCGTTCACCAGGGAGTCGATGAACAGGTGGATGGAGCGCTCGTGGGAACACTTGACGATCTGGTCCATGTCTGGGGTGGTGGGAGGGGCGGGGAGAACAGGCGTGAGACTGGGTCGGTGCAGGCACACTGTCTGGGTCTGGACCCCTGTCCTGTCTCTTAACATTCCAAGTATAACAGTGACTGGCCACACAGCGGGATCTGTGTGTTTAGTCTATGATGTCACACACTTGGACAGCTAGACGCTTTTTACGAGGGTTAGAAACGCCCTGAGGCTGTCTGAAATGCAAAGCTACCCCCCTCTTGAAAATGTACAGCTGTGTAGCAAAGGTCTAACAGTGACATTTAGTTTTTTTGATGTCGAGAAGAAACACTGGTGACACCGGAAGTAAGATTACTGGTGCTGGAGTACAGTGGAGTAGACTAGATAGTAGAGTAAAACAGAGTACAGGAGTATAGCAGAATCAAGTGAAGTGCGTACTGTGTAAGCCGGAGGAGGCGATCATCAGCATGGTGTTCTGGAGATCGCAGCCCGGCTGGAAGGTGCCTCCGTTGGGGTAGATGTCGATGTGGCCCACGGGCCTCTGGATGCCAATGCTGCGGTCGGGGGAGCCACGGGTGTTTGTGTGGATCACATCCACAAACTCAGCGTCGTCTGGGGACAGTGTGCTCTGCGAGTCGGCGTACTCGAAGCTGGGTCCTGCCGGGTCCAAACCTGGGAGGGGCGATGGAGGGAGGGAAGGAGGGAGGGAGGGGCAGAGAGAAGGAGGCAGGGAAGGAGGGAGGGAAGAGGATAAAGAAAGGAACAAAAACAGAGTTAACAGATCAATCCTGTTCCTAGGGCAACCCCAGAGTTACATGGAGAGGTGGAGGCTGTCTGGTGGTGACAGACAGGTCTAGGGGTGGTGTCGGAAGAGAGACAGGTATCTGGGGGTGACAGACAGGTCTAGGGAGTGGTGTAGGAAGAGAGACAGGTATCTGGGGGTGACAGACAGGTCTAGGGGTAGTGTAGGAAGAGAGACAGGTATCTGGTGGTGACAGACAGGTCTAGGGGTGGTGTGGGAAGAGAGACAGGTATCTGGTGGTGACAGACAGGTCTAGGGGTAGTGTAGGAAGAGAGACAGGTCCAAGAGGGGAAGAGAGAGGCAGATTGTTTGCCGTGTGTACCTGTGATCCTGGAGACCTTGTTCTCGGTTAGGGCACCAGCTATGCCTGCCACATGGGCCCCCAGGCTGTAGCCCAACAGATGCAACTTCTCCCAGGGGTACTGGAGCTCCTTCTGCAGGGGGAGGGGGTGGAGGAGAGGAGAAGAGATGAACCAGATCCAGATGAACCAAACTCTGGTCAAACTCCAACATTCAAGATGGAGGATATGAAGGATTATAGTGCAGCATTAAACTCAATCCAAGTCCAGGAAACCAGATCTGTATTGTATCTGGAGCAGCTGTTTCATCATCTCATATCCAAGGCCAATTCTAAGCTCCACATGCAGTTCTTATTAGCAGTGAGTCCTATGATGACTGGCTAATGCTGGGTTAACACGATCGTAAGAAACACGGTTGGGTTCTGTATCACAGCATAACCAGGAGAGGAGACCGACCTCTGCAGTTCAGAGATGACATCATCAGCTACACATGTGACAACTACATGACTTCTGAGGAGGCTGAGGCTGTACCTCCGACACGATAACCACACTACTGTTACTCCCACACTCTCCCTACGCTTTCCAACTCAAACCAGTCCCTCCTCGTGTTCCCAATCCAATGGGGAACATTTGTGTCATATTCGGGTTTTCGATATGACATTAGTCTTGATAGAAAATGGAAAATTCCACTTAAATTTTTTCACGAAATCTCCTTGTTTATCGTATTTGCAACTAGTATTTGTTCAGAAGGATGCGCCTACCTGTATCCAATTGACGAACTTGGCCACGTCCCGGCCCACTAGCTTGGTGTAGGCGGCGGAGGTGGTGTAGTGCTGCTGGGCGCGGGTCAGCCAGTCCACCACGATCACGTTGGCATTGGGCTCCCTCTTGTACAGGGCAGACACCAGCTTGGGCACCCAGCTCTCAAAGAGCCCGGTGATCTGCAAACGCATATGCACACATACACACACACACACACACACACAGACACGACACACATACACACCCGAGATCAGGTCATCCTCTGAACCGATGTGCTCAGGGCCTTTCGCCTCATTGTCTAGTCAGTGCTCCTGATTGGATGCTGCAGGGTCCCGGCTAGCGTGATTGGTTATGATGACATTGTTGTCAGGCATTGTGCTTGCTACTCATTAGGAGGCTGTGTAATTGCTGAACTTGTTTTGGGGGGTAAAGGGGATAAGGGAGAGGTATTGATAGCATTACAGAGACAGTTTTTCAGAGGATCTATGTTGACTTTGCCCCAAACTTAGCATAAAATGAGCATTAATGGCCACAGCAAAAAGTATGTTCGAATAAGTATGCAAAGGATGACTATATGCAATGTCGACAACTCTTAGCTAGCTCCACTTACCGTCCAGCCATGGATGATGACGAAGGTCTGTGTGCCAGGGTTGAACCCACACTCTGCGATGGTCTTTGGTTGGCCGGGGACGAGGTAGCATAGGTCGTCATCAGGGGTTTCAGCTGTGCGGAGAGAGAACTTGGACACGATGTCAGTGTAGTCCAAGAGCCAATCCGGACTGGTGGAGCTCTTCGTGGTGTTACCTGGACAACAGAGGTGCATAATGATTATGTCAGAGGTTATTTAGAATTGGGTTATGTTGATTATGCAAATAAGTGAGTGTTGAGATCTTGAGTAATGAGTACTAACTAGTACAAACTACACATATTTAGCCTATAACAATTATTTTCCATAGGTCTACCAAATAAATCTGGTCTTAATTCAGTAAACTTGGACATGTAGATCTAAAACATCCAGTCATCATAATATGTTACATCATTTAAATACATTTCCAGCATTTATGGGTTATCTACAGGGGCCGGTTCCAAAAAGCCAGTTTACCAAATATGGAACAGGCCCCTGGTGTAACATATAAACTACAACAATATAGTTTTCCCGATTTTAGCAGATCATTTGTGAAAATATTTTTTTTATTGGATAGCCTAAGTGCTGGCAAAACAATGCACAGATACATCTATTAAAGAAAGGTGACAATAAAACTAAACCCAGAATCTGTTTGTTATGCAGTTCTGCTTGATAGGCTATTTCTATTATGAGGTAGGATATCGCCCCCTTTTGTCTCACATGCATTAACCAGCTCGAATCTTCGTTACTTAATCAAGTTTTCGCAGTTAAATTGAATAAATGATATAGTATAAAGTGCTGACATTTTACAACTGAATGTGTGTAAAACAACAAAATATTAAATCGATTTTAAACTGCAAATGGACCTACATTTCTTCCATTTTGTAAATAAAAGGTAATATAAACGTCTTTAAAACTGTATAAAGTCTGAAAAAGTAGGCCTCAAATAAATTACATTGATTGATTAAATTGAACTATTTCAAGAATGTTGCGCCCCGGCTGAGCAACTGGGAAAGTTTGGATTCCCTCATCAAAGCCCGGATTGCTGCGTGGGTTACTCTCGGTCACTCGCAGCGGACTGAATTAATTATGCCCCTCCCGTAAACACTAGTGTTTATTTTATGAGAGCAATTCAACATTGCAGGTCATTGTTTTTGCAGCCAGTCTTGTATTTTGTGCAACCACGCTTTTAAATGTTGATTGCAAGAACACTTTAGAATAACCAAAAATACTCACCTAGAAAAGTTGGGTCATTGGTGAAAGAAAGGATTGCACAGATATTTGACAAAGTTATCCAAAAGGTGAGCAAATAGAAATTTTCCTTTCCCATATTATTGTTGGATTTGGTTTGTTCCCCTGACAGGTCCGGAATAAAAAGTTCCTTGAATTTTATTTTAACTGACTGTGGTATATCCAATTACACGGGTCACTTTTAGACAGACTCCGGCCAAAGAGTGGGTTCTAAGTTGCGGTGAAGGCTAAAGGTTCTATGAAGTCTGCCACAATTGCGCTCTAACTTATCTTTATGAGGCGCTCATTTGAATAAACATTCACCATTGGTCTGGAATAAGTGGGCTGGGCTTGAACCCTTTCCAAACTTGCTATTAGCTCTGAAATCATTCACAACTCCCCCTGCGCCAGCACGAACGACCCCCCCCACCCCCATGCTTGGGGGAGGAGGCCAAACATGTGTTAGTTGTAATTTGCATGGGTTATTATGCGATTATATGCTTGTTATGACAATGTGATAAATTCACAAATGTATGGCCTACCTTTTATAGCATATATAATCTTGCACAACATGTAATTATCTTAATTAAATAGTCAATAAAAAGTAGGTAGCCAAATAAAAAGTTATATTCGTTCTTCAGCGTCATCCAATGATTTCCCTTTTCAAAAACACAAGAAAAAAAGAAATGCATTTTGTGAGATCTTGTTAAATAGGCCAACATTTAAACTGGCTATGATTTGTCCGACACTAGCCAATACGGCAGAGAATAATAAACACAAATAATTAGAACATTGAATGAAAGAAATTGAATTATACTTTTATTCCAAAACATCCATTGGCACAGTGATTGTTCGTCACACATGTTCAATAAATTAAACACATTTGTATAGATTTTTCTATACATTTTTATAGTAGATTTATATCAACAATGATTGAAGAGTTTAGGTTTATGGAATGGCGAGTTTTGACATGCAAATTATTATTTGGAAGTGGAACCGATTGAGGGGCCACAGTGCTTCCGCGTCAAAGATCTGGCCAGGGCTGAAGATGTCTTTACTTTCTTGTGCTCGGAGAATCTGGGTGTGTTGAGAAGCCCGCTTGCTCATTGGTTGGGCTTGTAGAACTGTTACTTGCAAAGAGATTTGGAAACAATGGCAAAGCTCGTTGGACTAACAATGATGCCACGAGTCCAAGAAGTCGGAGAGTGTGCGCGACGAATGTCCTTTGTGTTGAGATGTAGACAGAACTAGGCTACTTGGTAGGCTAAATGCGTTTCATTGCAACAGTGAAACACATGTGTTAAAAAACAATTGAAGTGTTATGCCGGCAACAAAACAGTTTTAGAGTTTCGTTAACTTGCATGCATCTCTTTTGCACGTAAATGTGAAATTAAAAATGACACTGATGACAGACGTGTGGGTGTGAAAAAATTGGTGAGAGAGAGACAGGTTTTATGAACAATTGCAGTTTACGAGAAAGTTAAGCGTGACACACCTTAAATCTAGCCCAATTAGACACGCCGTTCTTATTTGTGTCTGGAAAGTCTAGCGGAAGAAAAACGAAGAAAAAAACTAAGATATCCTTTACATTACTATTATATTATTTGATCTCTACAGACAAAAACATCTAATGTTTGCTTGTTCAGGGTATAGTATCCACTGTTTTTCTACATGACCCATGAAACCACTGCTGGACTTACGCCAGACAATACCCCTCCTCTGACGCATGCCCCATCCTTACTTATCTGTCGTAATATTGTTACATTCGATGTAATCATCTGCCAAAGCAAACCTTTCGACGTATTAAACTTGCATTGTGTCAGTGGTTACATGTGAAGGCTTATTAGCGTGGAAACCCCATACTCTCCGAATGACCCAGAGTAACCCCCAATCCATAGGCTGACCTGAAGCAACGGGGTGTCCAAAAAAAACAGGTGGCCTTGATGGACGCTAGACATCCCCGCCATGTACAAATGACCATATTAAGATTCAAGGTATTCTCCGGTTTATCCATGTATCCTTGTAAGATATCTCGTGGACTCCATTCCATTCTTTTGACACACATTTTGTACAAACCATCACATGCAGCCATCGCATTCCCAGCGGTGGGACTAATCAGCCCCTCTTTACCATTAAACTAAACATAGACAGCTTATTCTTCTAATTTGGCCCAATGACAATGTTGGGTCTGACACACCACAAGGAAGTGATGTTTAGGCTTCCCACTCCGGGCACAACCCAGTGGTTATAAGAGCCGGAGCAACGCCTAGCCTCTGGATCTTCCTCTGAGCCCGGCTCCTCCCAGCCCTGCCGTGATAGGAGATAAGACAGAAAATGCCAGCGGCTCAACTGAACCCAACCAAAGTACAGATGAGGATGATAATCGTGACGGACTCCGTTTTTACGCTTTTAAAAAGCACGTGATCCGAATCTCACGCACACACACCCAGACACACACATGCACACATGCACACACATGCACACACATGCACACACTCTCACTCTACATGGAAAGCCAGTCAGCCACTTAGCCAGTCAGTCATATGGACAGACACAGACACAGACAGCCAGAGGTGCATTATCTGGTACACATCATGTTTGCTGACTCCGTTTAGTCTCACGCAGTGCTGGGGATCACCCCAATTACCATGGCGACGGCGACACTGGAAGTAAGGAAATGAAAGACTAACGGCGAGTTCCCTACAGCTGCAGGATGAAAAGGGATCAATTTCCTGTCGGGAAAGAATGTCCTTACTCCTCAACCCCTTGTTAAATTTGTGTCCCAAAAACTTGGGTCAGCCACTTCAGGTTCGGAGAGTTTGTTTCAATTCGCTCCAATTCTCTTCCTAGCGTGACGGAGAACTAACCTGCTGGTGTTTTTCATAAACATCCCTCCCCCAGACATGAGTTAGGCCTGTTTGACCTGGCAGCCGGTCCCTTGGAGGTCAGGAAACAGCTGAGCAGTCGGGGCAGCCTCTCGATGGGTCAACAAGCAGTGTCATCATTAATTACAAACATTTACGTGAGTGATAAATGCGGCCCCATCTGTGCCACATGCCCCTGCAGGCATGCGTGACATGCACCGGACGCATGCCTGCACACACACACACACACGGCCATGCATGCATGCAAGCACATACATACACACGCGCGCACACACACAGCAGACTATACATCACAGCATAACACAGCTGGGACTGGGGGGCCCTATGTTTACAATACTCATGCTACTTCAAAGGACCCCATCCATCCTAGAAAGCAGAAAGCCACACAGACACGTACATACACATTCAAAAACTCTCTCCCATTCTCACTCTCACTCTCGCTCTCTCTCTCTCTCTCGCTCTCTCTCCTCTCACCCCTCTCTCTCTCTCTCTCCTCTCTCCCCCCTCTCTCTCTCTCTCTCTCTCCCCCCACCCCCCCTCTCTCTCTCTCTCTCTCTCTCTCTCACTCTCTCTCTCTCAAACTGTGAGCCTGGAGATGAATCCCTTTGCCAAACCCACGTGTGTTTACTCACAAAGGGGGACCAGGCGAGGGAAGGGTCTGGTTTCACCGCAGGATGGAGCAGGCCTCTTAAAGGAAACCAGCAGGGAGCTTGCACTGTGGCAAGTTGTCGCTGTGGAGAGGCCTGCCCTCTGCAAAGACTCTACGGAGCTGCTGTTGCGGGGGATACCTACAGGCGAGACTTCCCTGACAGTCCTGCCCGACCCTGGGGGGGCTCGGGTCCTTCCGGTCCCTTCTGCTCCCCTCCTTCACTCACCTTCCTTTCCTCCTCCTTCCTCCTCCTTTTACCGTCTTCCTGCCCTCCTCCCTCCTCTCATTTCTCCTCCCCTCCTCCTCCACTCGAACGTAAAAAACAATTCAAGTGTCACCGTCCGCCAAACCCCCCCCACAGCTTATTTCTCTCAGGTCTTTTGAAAGCCAAAGAAAGCGGCTAATTAGCGAGCGCGCGCTACAGATGTTCTCCGTGATTGAAACCCCCCCGTATAAGAGTCCTTTACAAGAGCCCCGGGGACGTGCGGGGGCGGGGTCGGTCCCGGCGCGAGGCGGCTTTTACGACCTCCAAAGAGGGGACCGGGCTCGTAAAGACCGGGAGGACGACGGGTAAACGTCGCTCCTTTCTCCTCCCTCCTTTGTGAGGTGACAGAGGGGAGCTCTTGGGGCAGAGGGGAGAGGAGCGCGTGTTTGTCTGGGCTCGTCGGCTTTCATCCCTGCACGCTTAACACGGGAAAATGCAGTCTTCTAGGGGGTTGGGGTATGTTCTGTATGCATGTGTGTGTGTGTGGGGGGGGGGATGGAACAGTGTGAGGAGGACTAATATGAAGCAGACACTGCCAAGGTCCCTCCAACCCTTCAGTCCAGAGGACTGGGCTACACCCAGCCTCCCTCCAGCCTCCCTCCAGCCTCCCTCCAGCCTTAACTGGAGGGAGGACGGTATCAGCCCCACCGGGATGGGTTATGACTGCCAAGTCTGTCTGTTGCAGATTTGTGCTGTGTCAGTGGGCAGCTATATGTGTGTATGCACACACACACACACACACACACACACACACATGCCCGTAGAGCAAACCCAAGAATGCAAGCACGCACACACATCCCGAGCACAGGCACACGCAACACATCTGCATCTAGGCGCACACACACACACACACACACACACACACACCACACACACACACAAAGCTCATGTGTGCACACACATGTACCCACACACACACTCGCGCAGACAGATCAGAAAAGGGAAATGTATGTGCTGGTGAATGCTACATGTGTTATGGCTCATGTGCTGCCTCCTGTATGAGAAACATGCCGTCCTACTGGCGTTTAACAAAGAAAGACTTCATGTAGGAGCAGGGCACACATACATGCACACACACACACACACACACACACATTGGGTACTCAGTGTCTTGTCTGTAGAGAGCAGCTCATTCCAGCTGATCTCAGGTCATGGTTATTTCAGAGGCTGAGCACTTGCAATCACTGTTGCACCCTTCACACAAAGTGTGTCTGAGAAGGCTCTGGCAGGCGTTTCAGGGCAGGAATGCTAATGTCTAAATAACACAGGGGGTATGTGTGCAAGTTTCTAGTGTTTTTGCTATTTGCAAGTACAGGTACACAGGACTTGTTGTTAAAGCTCCTCTCAATACTCGCCTGCCCACTTCTCAGGGTATAGGTATCTCCTTGAATACGCACGCTATGCAGACAGTATGTTAATATTCCACCCAGCGCAGTGTACTAATAGCATTGGCAAACACAATGTTTGCAATGCAAACACTGTGTAATGTATTCTCAATATTTGTTAAGATGTGAAATTGATCACTGTCTCCAATTTTTGCGCTCTCTCTCTCTCTCTTTCCCTCCAACTCCCTTTCTCTCTATCTCTCTCTGAAGGTCAGAGTCTTCTCTGCGAATTTGAAAACCACAATCATATTGACATACAAACCTATACCCTGGACCCACTCTACACACTGCCCCACCCCCTGAATGACACACACACACACACACATGTCATGTAAGTCCCGTGTCACGTTCAATGACATGGCACGAGGCCTTGGCTACCAGATAGGCAGAGCACCATTCATCCCAGCCTGCTGAACGCGTGAGAGGTCTTAGACAAGCTGGGGCCAACCGGGGTTTAGGTGGTGAGTGAGGGGGGAGGAGAGGGAAGGTGGGGGAGGGGGGGGGGTAGAGGTGGCAGGAATGTGCTGAATAGAATCTGCATAGAATCCCAATATCAAACAATTCTAGAATCTTAATATGTTCTGATTCTGGCATAGGGACACCTGACAAAACACCGATAGAAGCTCTTCTGGGGTCCTGGCACATAGAAGTCCAACAAAATGAAAAACGGTTCCATCAGAGTAGACAGACACGTGATGTCTGTATAGTTGCTCACCTGGCCCATATTCTCTGTGTCGGGATGTCTTGAACCCTAAACAGTGGGGAAGCAAGAGGCCTATCTTATCAATGCCTCTAAGCAAACAGATATCATATCTCTTCCAATAGTGAATTCCCTTGAAAATTCCCTTGAAAGTAGACAGGTTGAAACCGTGTCGATGGCCGTGAGCCCCGTGACAACAGAGACAGCTCGATCCTCTTTGATGTGGATTCATCTCTTTGTGGTCAGATCTCTTATCTCACAGGTGCCTTCTCTTTCTCCTCACGTTCCAACCCTGGAGACTTGGCTAAGAGCGCGTTGAACTGTTGGCTCACGTCGCCCCCTGCAGGGCGTTCTGGGAATGCTGTGTAATCTATAAGGGGACCAAGACCAAATACAGGAGGTAACCTCAGTTGACAAACTACACTTGTCCCTGGGCATCTATCTGTGAAAACTGGATGAAGTCCTAACAAGTGTCCATTCAAGGACTTCTTTCACGCCTTATCAATCCTTCCTTCCTCCTTATAAAGTTTGTCTTTGGATGTTGTCAGAAGATACTGTACTTTGAGAGGTCGATGCCTGCTTTGGAACGGGATAACGCAACGGCAAGGTCTCTGCCCTCGCAGTCAGGGTGTGTGTGTGTGTGTGTGTGGTATCTCGTTTTACTCCCTTTTGGTGAGTGAATAGCTGAGTGTGCGGAAAGGACAGGAGAGGCTAATTCTTCAAGGTATACGTGGCCTGCGTATACTTGCTTGCACTGACTTGAGTACAGATGCATGAATGGCCTTCTCTCTAAATGAGACATGATCCATCCTGAGGTACCACTCCTAACTGGTCACACTGACTCATCAATGGGGAGAGGGAAACTCCGGTTCCTGAAATAGTCAGAGGAAGTCAAAAGGAGAAGAGGTCTAATAATCACATCTGGCTAATTATGGGAGATGGAAAGTATGCAAGAGGAAGAGAACTCTATTTTTGTGAATTCATGACGAAGCAAATATCAGTCTTAAGCAACCGGACCCCCCCCCACGCACCCCCCCCTCCTCCCTTCCCATTCGGCTTCTCACCTTCTTTCCTCACACCGGTCTAGTTAACTATATTCTGTGCAACACAGTGCAACCAAGCCTACTGGGAGATCCGCTCGGTTGAGCAACCGTCTTCGCCTCGTCCGAGACGGGCAACGTCACCCCGGGCAACCGTCCTAGACGCCAACCAGATGTGGCAACAGAGCAGTTACTCTCACAGGGGCACCAGTCGTACTCAGATTACCATAGACTGATGTTCTAACACGTTCGACTTGCTAGCCAATGGTTTCCAAACCAATAATGAATATACATCGGGTTTGATTTGACACAGAACCTTCAGTATCTGATGACATCTGTCGACGTGAAGCCGCTGGGTGAGTTTGGGTGACGTGGGACACCTAGTCTCTACTGTTTGTTGTACCTGCTCCAACAACAACGAGTTAACGATACTTTTACTGAATGTTTGCGACTGAACTCACACGGGATGATTTCAGAGAGGCCTAATGAGAAGTTGTTACATATTGGATCGAGCCACCGTACACTAAATGCAGCCGTGAACCTAGCAATTGTTAATGCAACCATTTTAAAACATTATTCTTTGCCTATAAGCCAGAACCTTTTGTAGAGAGAGAACGACACCAATGGCAGTTTGAGGCAGTCACACTGCAAAAAGAAAATCCAAAAACCTTTATTCATCAGACAACATTTCAACTCCCTCAGTTTACTCAGCCAACATACGCCCTCTAGTGAGGAAACAGGGGAACAGCAACACAAGTTGGCCTGCTGCCTTGTTCGGGTGCGTTCAGAGTTCCGAGTGACCACCTTACAGCATTGTCCATACAAAGTCTGAAAAAGGGTTTTATTTACAACAACAAAAAACTACGATGAAAACACATGTGATGGTTACAGAAAGCACGAGTCGGAAATACAATTAGCCACGAAGGTTCCTCGGTCGCTCGTCACAGGTTTCAGCGGAGGGGGGAGGGTTCAAACAATAAGAGATCGACACATTCCTGAGCATTCCTTACCACTCGCACAAATCACTTAAAAATAGAATGAAAAAAAAATCATGGGAAAAGCACAAATCGCCGAACGCATTTGATCTACGTTTTAAAAAATGCATTCTTCTCTCACTATCATCCTTCGGAGAGGATGAGGGGTGGGGTAGGTACGTTTGAAAGGCGCGGTCTATAGGAGGGGGTGACTGAAGCCATGGCTGGAGCAGTATGTACAAGCTGCAGGACGCGGGGTCGCTAGACGCAGGTGGGGACATCACAGGGGACACACAGGGGAACCCCCCCGGGGGAGGAGGCCCTCTCAGACTCACACACACCGACCGAGGGTGTGTATCACACACATACACACTGTCTGTGTGTGTGTGTGAGAGACTGGGAACCCTGCAGGACTCTAGTGTCACATGACGAGGGGCAAACCGACCTGACGGTCACAGACTGGGGGGGGGTCAAACACAGGAACAAACACGCACTCCTGAAACGGAAATTAAAAAAGGGATTCGTTCTCTTGATTCAGAGGAAGTCGAGTGACGTCAAACACACTTGAAATACTTCAAGTAAAAAAAGAAAAAAAAGGACAATTTTGGGTTAGAATTTGCTCGTTGAATTTGCCCCAAGTCTGGACTGACAGATGGACACGGAGAGAAATACATTGTTAACCTCTTTATGCAGGCAGACAGATGACGGACGGACGGCACGGCGTGATCAATAGCGCCGTCCGAAGGCCGCGCCCTGCATGCTGCTGCCCTGCATCATCTGGTTCTGCCTGTTGAGCGCCCCGGACAGGGACTGGGACGTGCCGGTGCCCAGGTAGCCTCCGCGACTGCAGGGGGCAGCAGAGGGAGGAGGAGGTTAGTGTCACACCAGGACATCCTTCTGAACTATGGCGACAAGGGCAGCCGTTCCAGAACGACTGGTATGAGAGAGATCGGGAACGCGTCGTTCTACACAACGTTCCTTCGCGTTTGAGTTCCGGCTCGTATTTCGAACAGCCAATCGCGGGGTGTTTGTGTGTGTGTATACATCCGACCAATGCCTGGGTCAGGCGGCAGTGCTTACCTTGCCATCCCTCCCCGCGCCATGTGACTCTGCCCGGGGATGCCTCCGCCTCCGCCTCCGTCTCGACCTGACACACACACACACACACACACACAGGTAAGACAGAGCCCCAGTGAGCAGAGCCATGTGACTCTCACAGCACTACAGTCAAACAGGTGGCGCCTCTTACTTGGCCAGGTTCGGTCTGTGTCCAACTTGCGACCAGAGTCCCAGTCACGGCCCCCGTCCCTGTAAGGCCACACACACACACACACACGCTGTCAGATACTGGACTCGGGAGGTGTGTGTGTGTGTGTGTGTGTGTGGAACGGTGAGAGTGGGCCCTGACCTGGGTGTGATGTTGCGCTTGTCATAGCCTCCAGTCCAGGACTCTCTGGAGTCCCTGCTGTGTCGGTCAGCACGGTCTGAGAAGTGCTGCTCAGGAGAAGGGGGGGTGGAGAGACACAGAGAGAGAGAGACAGAGAGAGAGGAAGATGTACAAAGAGAGAGGAGTAATCAGACACACAACATGAAACCAAAGTGACCGTCTGAAGAGTGGAGCTCCACACATCTCTCCCCCTGGTTGTCATGCGTGGACGTGGGTGCGGTGTGAAGGGCCCCCCGTCTCTGGGACCGGGAGGGCTGTGGGCTGGCTTTCATACCTGGCTGTCTCTGTCTCCCACCACGTTCCTGGAGGTATCTCTCCTACGAGAGAGAGAGAGAGAGAGAGAACACACATCAGACAAACCTACACCCAGCTCCCGAGAGTTCCAGTTCCACGGGCGAGCGCCCCAACCCACCTGTCCATCATGCTGTCGTCCTGGTAGCGTCCGCGGTCCCGGTGGTCCACGTCCTGGTACCGGTCCTGGCGGCCGAAGTCGGAGCGTCCGCCGTAGCGGTCGTCCAGGGCCAGCCTCTTGTCCTGCCAGTCGTCCTTCCTGTGGGAGGAGAAGGAGGACCTGTGGGGGCTCAGTGATGGTAACGTTCCCCCACGCGAGAGACTCACCGACTGGGGGAGCGGCCGGGAGACGCTGGGGGTGGAGGCGGAGGGGGTTTACCTGCCGTCCATGTCGTAGGGCCTCTTGGCGGGCCGGCGGTCCTGCTCGAAGCGCAGCTGCTCCTGCTGGCGCCGGAGCTCGTCGCGCTCCCGCTGGATGCGCTCCTGCTCGCGCCGGCGCTCGTACACCACGCGCAGGCGCTCGCGCTCCAGGAACTCGCACTCCATCCGGTCGGCGTCCAGGCCCTGCTTCTCCACCTGGCGGGGAGAGGGGGGGGGAGGAAGGTCAGAGGGGCTTTAGGGGAGGGGGGTAACCCCGCCCCCCCCACAGCACCAACACCCACCAGTTGAAAGATGTCGGGTTCATTCCCCCCCCCTCTAGCGCCCCACCGCCGGGCCACGTACATGTGCAGAAATGTGAAACGGCGGTTGTCTACGGTGACCGCCCACCACGTGGACTACGGCCCCCCCACACCCCAATTATTTGTTAGGAATCAGGCAGACTAATCTCGCGGGCAGGTAGGAGAGAGCTCCAGTCGCCAGTAGCCTACCGTCGGGCCCCTGAACAAGGCACCGAGCCCTGCACTGTTGGAGGGGTGCTGCACTGCGGCTGCCCCTGTGCTCCGCTGTGTTTGTGTCTGGGGGGGGCGGTTGGGAGGGGGTGGTTTTAAGAGCAGAGCACAAACGGAAAAAAAAGAGAGAGAACATGTTTCCACTGTAACTACTGCAGGCGGGGCTAAAAACAGTCATCCAATCGCCCATCTCGTTATTTTATCCATCCGTCCCCCAATCTTTTCTCCTCCGTCCTCCCATTGGTCCGGCCAGCCGTCACTCACCTCCAGCCAGTTCCTCTTCCTCATGAGGCGCTCGCGCTCCTCCTTCTCCCGGAAGAGGCGGATGCGCTCGCGCTCCGAGCGGCTGTCGCGGTCGCGCTCCCTGCGGGGAGAGAGAGGGGGAGGGGACAGAGTGGAACACAGCCAATCACTTCTTTTGTGTCGAGGACAAGCGGGGGTGTGGTTCAATAGGAAGCGCCGACGAGAACGAGTTCTATTCAACGCTTCCCCCCATTCGAAGTAGACTAAACGTTACATGGAAAGTGGTGATCTGGTACAATTTCGGGGCCATTTCAAATCGACGGCGTATTCCGTTATTTAATTACTACAGGAGTGGCTTATGGCACATTCAGTAATAAAGCTGGTCGGCTACAACTTGAAAAAGGCAATGATTCCACTCAACAACACGTTTCGATTTGGGAGAAATTAAAAAGGAAAAACAGTGCATCAAAAGGGACTTAATGGTGATTGTGTGTCTCAGCGAGCAGGCTATCCCAGCCTCCAGCTCCTCCTCCTTACCCAGAGTGTCGGCGTCGCTCCACCTCCCTGATCTCCCTCTCACGCTGCCTCTGCCTCTCGCGCTCCCTCTGCTCCTTGATCTGGTCGAACGACAGGATGTCCTTCTTCTCCTTGCTCGGCGACTTCCTGTCGCGGCTCTTGGTGCTCTGGGGGGAGGGGAGGGGACAGAGTAAGAGAGAGGGAGGGGGTGGGGGGGGTGGTGGACCGATCCCAGCCTGACTGGAGCCGTGAGGAGGGGAGGACACGGGGCTGGCCTCGTCACTCACCCGCTCCTTGCTCTTGGTCTTGACGCTGATGACGGGCTCTCCCTTCGACTTGTCCATCACCACCGTCCTCTCGTTGCGGCCTGGAAGGGCAGGAGAAACCGTTAACTTTACCGCGTCGCGCCGGTGAAAGGTCTGGAACTTTCCCCCAGGGCCTTTCAAACTAGCCCTCGCCGCGAGGACCCCCCCCAGGCGGAGGACTCACCTTTCCCATCCTTCCCCTCGCCGCCTTCGGACTTCTCGTCCTTGACGTCCGACCTGGGAGGGAAGACGACACGCGTGAGGACAAAGGGGGGGGGAGGGGTTCTGCTGAACCTACATCTTCAGACACCAGGGGTTTCTTCCTGGTGTGTGGTGTGGTTGGTGACAGGGGGGGGGGTAAGATCTTACTTCTCAGACTTGGAGTCTGTCGAGTGTCTCCGCTCGGCGCCGGGCTTCTTGGGGTCGGCCTTCTCCGCCGGCTTCTTCCCCGCCGGCTCGTTCTTGGCCTGGAGGAGAACGGGGGACAAACGCAGCCGATTATTCACCCAGCCGACCGCTGGCCTGTCCGGACGGCCCGAGCGAGCGACCGTCCAATCCTCTGCAGTGTGTGTGTGTGTGTGGGGGGGTTAGCGAGCGCACCCTCTCCACGGAGATCATGCGTCCGTGCAGCTCGGTGCGGTGGAGGTGGCTGATGCACTTGGTGGCCTCCTCGGCGGAGGACATGGTGACGAAGCCGTAGCAGCGGGCGCCGGGGCTGCGGGCGTTGGTCACCACTTTGGCGCCGACAACCTGGAGGGAGGGAGGGTAAAGGAGGGGCGTTCAGAGTCAAAACGCTCCTCGGTTGTCCCTCGCTGCGAAGGCGAGGAACGTGACTGAAAACGGAGGAGGGGTTTCGGGGCGACCGAGAGGTGACGAGGGGAGAGGGGCGAGGAGGCCGTCGGCGTTGGATACGGACCTTGCCGTACTTGCTGAACAGCGTCTTCAGGTCGGTGGCCCTGGTGGTGGAGGACAGGCCGCTCACCCACAGGTTCCTGCTGCTGCCCGGAGCACCTGCTCCACACACACACACACACACACACACACACACACACAGTCAGCACCGTCTTTGCGACACGCGTGCCAGGGGTCATTAGACCCCGTGCGTGTTTGAAAAGGGCGATCGACGGCACGTACCCTTGTCATCCTTAGAGTCAGGCTTGCTACCCTTCTCCTCGTCGGCGCTAGAGAAAAGAGAGAGGCCCCGTCAGAGTGCAGCAGTGAGACGGCGTGCCACCTCCTCGTCCGGCCGGCGAGACATACTTACCGCCACAGCGCTCATTCACAGACATACCAAACCCCTTTTACGTGGCCGTGATGGAACACTTATAGGATGTCATTAGGATGCCTGAGGTGGCCAAAGACACGCCTGATAGATTACTTAGACATGGTTAAGAGTTGGGATGGGGATAGAGGTGGGGGAGGGGGGAATTATGGCAATAGTGAAAACTTGAGACAAAAGGCGCAATTTTTTTTTACCTCCACAAGAGCATCCAAACTTGCTAACAAAGGAGCCAATGCAACAGAGACAGCCATGTTTGTTCTAGTAGACAGAAAACAACAAACCTCTTTTTCTGATCGCCCTCAACAGAAGAGGACTCTTTCACTGCCGAGGCGGAATCAGCGGCTTGCTCTTCAGTCTTCGTCTCTTCGTCTTCCTCGCCCTCGGCCTTAAACACCATTTCGGTATCAACAGCGCATTCGCTCTCGCCCTCGCCCGCGTTATCGCTAACGGCCTTAACGGCATCGCCCTTGCCCTCAGAGTCAACTGTCACTTGTTCCGGAACCTTACTGGCGTCCTCCGCGTCTTCCTGTTCGGCATCGCCGGTTAGCTTAGCGTCAACGTCCTTGTCCGCGTCGCTAGCCGACGCCGGTTCGCTCTTCACATTGGCGGACTCGGCGGTGTCGCACACATTATCTTCCCCGGGGGCGCCGGCGGCTTGCTCTTCTTCTGTGGTGTCCTCCGGGTGGTCTTCATTAAGTGGCTCAGATAAACAAGACCCGGCTACTTTGTCATTTTCTACGGATTTAACAGGAATAGAATGGCACAGTTTAATCACTTCTGAACACACAGCAAAGGTTAACGTGGAACTGGCGAGGCCTGGTTTAGGACGGGGCTCCGCCGCCTCTCTGGCACTGAGACACGTATAACAGATGCACACCCTAGCCTAGCCTAGCCTAGCGAGAGACTGGAAATCACCAAGGGCCTAAGACGGGAACCAAGCAACTCGCTCAGGCTAAACCCTCGACGTGAAGTGGAACCACTCCAGTTCACCTGATCCCAAAGCAGAAAAGAGTGGAGTTAGCTGAAGAAAAGCCACAAGACCAGCTGAGGCTCCAGAAAAGGTCCGTTTTGTCACACGCTGCCTCTGACTTGACGGGTGTCCATAACAAGTGATTTAGAAATTGGGGGGGGAGGGGGGGGCAGGGTTTGTATACAAGTCCATTAGTCTCGTGTCCAATGAGTTTATCGTTCAGGTCCTAAAAAGGCTTTTTGGAGTCTCCGGTCTTCTTTTCTTTAGCTTATCTTCGTCTTCGTGTGGCAACCTAAAAACATCACCTGCAACAACTGAACGCCTGCTGACCTGAGAAATCATTGCTGGCCGGGAGCTGGAAGCTGGTACCCTTTGAGGAAACGTGGTGGGGAGGGGGGGCGCCAAAGTAGGCCGCCATGTCCCTTTTCTCCAATCACTCGGGTAAGCCTTCCGACCCTCGGCCAGCAAACTACCTTTGGCTTTCCAGTCTCTCTGTGAGGATGCCTTTAAACTGAACGGTTTGCATTCCGACGTTTTAAAACACTGAAGGGAAGAAAAGTGCGCTGGAAAGGAACATTTGATTTGTTTTGTTTTTGTTTTTTCTCAACAGTACCTATTCCTTCTTTTGAGTCTTCTGCCTCCACTTCCTCCTTCTCCTCCTGTTGAAGGACAAAAGAAAATGGTTCCCATTCAGTGGTGCAACTATAACGAGTCAACAACACAGGGTAACTCAGGTGACCTTGCATAACTTATATCCTGCTCGTGAGCGGAATGCTAGAGAGCCCTGTACCTCCGTGGGCGACGGACATATCAGATCTTCATCTTTCTCCTCGGCGTCGCCAACTTCCTGGTCGACGCATGCCTGCGAGGAACACAAAAGGGGAGAGGATTTGAGTATTTTGGCGATCCCGTTTCAACAAGGCGACGACAGACTTGCTCGTAAACGCCACACACACACACACACACACACCACACACCACACACCCAAGACACGACCCGCCCTCACCTCTTCGGCCTCGTCCAACATCTCCACATCTCCGTTGCCCAGCTCCTTCTTCTTCTCCTCCTCCTCTTCCTTCTCCTCCTCCTTCGCCGCAGGGCTGAGGGGGAGACCCTTCTCCTCGGGGTCCTCCTCGTTCAGGATGTCGTCGTCGTCGTACTCCTCCGCGGGGATCCCCTCGTCGTTCTCGGCGTCGTCCAGCACGCTCATGTCCATGATGTCCATCTCCTGCAGGTTGTCCATGCTGTTGTCGTCGTGCTGCTCGTCCTGCGGTCGGGGGACGGACAGAAGGGAGGGGGGGGGAGTCAGTGAGGGGTTTCCATTTCATCTGATACTCAAGCGGTATGGCAACAGCGGTCTACGGGCCTATTTTATTGACTTGCATAGGTCCATTGACTGGCGTGTGCATCTTCAGCACCACATATCCAAAAGCACTCAACAACATCCTTGGTGATCAGTTGTGTGTGGAAAGCTCACCTGACCGTCACCCGAATCCTCTTCAATAGTACAATCCCCCTGTTCGTCATTGTCCTGTCTTTTCCCTGCAGGTCAAAAAACATGCGTGCAGATCATCAGCTGTGAGTCCCTCTCTCGTTAATTCACGTTAGTCCTATGCACAATGAATCCACTCAACATGACTTTCAATTCAGTAACTAAGGTGGAAATGATTGCATACCTTTAGAGATCCGTCTAACTGGTGTTTTCTTTCCGGTTGTATCCAAAGTAACAGCTATCTCATTCGGATTTCCGCCCTCTTCCTCGATGGCCTGTGAAGACGAAAATGGTGAATACAATCAGAAAATAATGTCATTGATGAGATACATAATGTATCGCTAACGTCGGTAGTCAAGAAAAGACTCGGTCATGTAAGCCTTGGTCTTCGCCAACATGTGAAGCGCAATGCTTAATTGGGTGGTAAATTCTAACCAACGTGAGCTAACTGGCCAAGTAAGCGTAAGGCCATGCCATGGTCGGGGCCTAACCTGCCAAACAAGCTAGCCTAGCTAAATTACTTCGCTTACTTGCTTCACTCAAATAAAATTAATGATGCAATGTTTATGCACCTGCAAATGTAATACTGTAACTCTCGTTGAGTGTATTACCAGTTGGTATCTATTAGCTTTCAGTATTTCAGTAGAACTAACGCTAGATAAACACAGCTAGTAGCGATAGCCAGCTAGCTAGCACTACAGTACCTTTTTCAGCCTCTCTGACAGCAGGCTCTTGTTGCCGGTGGCGTCCAAATTCCTTTTCTTCAATTCAGCTTTCAGGTCGATGACCCTCAATTCCGACAGTTTTCGAAACCCTACAGTCTCTTGTATCTCAACGGCCCCTGCCTCCACTGCCGAAGAGTTATCAGACATGATTCAACTTCTTCAAATGTACGTATTTGGTTTGCAAGCACTTCTGTGCAACCCTTGCTCGCTTGTCGTGCACGATTACAGGCGCCCGCTGACTGAAACAGAAACAAAATGGAGTCACCAGTTACATACGAGACTACTGCGCATCTGTACAGCTCGATCTTCTTTTTTGAATTTGAGTGGCGGATTGCATCCAACATGAGTTTCATACACTGCCACCTACCGTAGAGGAGTAGTTCCTTCTTCCCACAATATACTTTACTTTACTGATACAAATTTACATTTTTATATTATCCCGTCTTGAAAGTCCTCTTTTCCATTTCATCCACCCTCTCATTCCCCCTCACCCCTACATACCCTGGATCCCATAGAATGTATACAACTGAGAAAAGATCAAGGTTTAATTGGAAACCCCAAACCAAAAATGATCACATTCACAGTTGAAGCTAAGAACCAGTTGAAGCTAAGAACCATACGGTTGTAGTCTTTAGTTTGGACCACCTGCAGGGGCAGCCTGGACATATAACATTCAGCCTTATCCGCCTACTTCCCCAGCCAAGGGATAACCTAATGAACTCAACATTGTCAAAATAAATATACTTTTTGGGGGGTTATGTGTGTATCATTACATTTCCAGGGCTTTTACAAACACATTTATAAAGGCACAAATGGTTCATACACAAACATTGCAGGAAAGTTCACAGAATATGTTTGGTGTATGTTGCACAATAAGTTAATGCATTCAGGGTAAAAAAAAGTAAAGGTGTGTGTACCACTAAAAAAGGAGAACATTAAGTTCACGACATAGGTCACAGAAGTAACAGAAGCAAACAGAACCAAAATGGAAATGATGTATTTCACCAATCAACAGGAATGGAAGTTGCGCATGTCGCTGAACTGGTATGTATCGTCGACATGGCCGTGAGGCAAGCTCTTGCTGGCGGTGAGAGACTGGGGGGCGTTACTGTCCAACATGTCAGGACTGTCTGTCTCCTCTGGTTGGTTAACTCTATCGGTGGACGGCGAGAGGAAATCTCCTGATTGGGGGAAGTACGACCAGCAAGTCGAGGCCGAACCAACGGACGAGGTCTCAGAGCCGGGGTAGCTTGGCCCAAAGCCTTCTGGGAAGGAGGAGGACTCGGGCAAGCTGCAGGACGAGAGCGGCTCTGAGGAGGCGGAGGAGTGGAGCCGCTGGAGACGCGGCTCGTAGAGGTTGAGCTTGGAGACGAGGGGCTTGCCCACGCCGATCTCCTGCCGCTCCTCCACCTCCTCGTCCAAGTTGGAGTACCGGTACTGGAGACACACCGTGAAGGTCAGCTCCGCCTGCGGAGGGGAAGAAGAGAATAGAGAGAAGAGAGAAGAAGAGCTTGCATTTTCCACACAGACTCCACACTCAGGGTTCGAATTAGGGGGGGGGCTTGGCGGGGTTTGACCCACCTAATTAAAACTTGGACCCCCCCAACAGAGGTAAAAACAACAGGTCAATACACGCCCTGGAGAAGAAGTTGACCCCCCCCGATTGTCATTGTATATTTCGCACTCTGTCCACACTGTCGGCGGAGATATAAGTGGGATATAACTCCAAAGGCCTTTTGCAGACATCTTAACACCTTCACTACTTTACCACCATGGAGCTGATTTCTGACATGATGAAAAACCTATTAGGTCCGGGAGATGTTTGTGTTTCTAGGCAGAGGGTTAGTGTTGGGGAGGCTGACCTTCAGCCTCTGCAGGTCCTTGATGCGGGTGTAGAGGCTGGGTAGTTCTGGGCTCAGCAGGGGGTCCATGGTCAGCAGCAAGCTGCCAGCTTCCTGCAGGCTGGCATGGTTACTCCTCTTCACATCAATGTCCAAAACCTGACATCGGACACAATAAGACACTGTGAAACGACAACAAAAAGTGACGCAGTGATACAGTTAAACCACGTTAAACAACAACCACTGCCTTTTGTGCATTTGAGCTACTGTTGTCCCTTTAGTTTAATTCTTGATTTTTATGTAGGCTTTATACGGTGGCCCTGAAGTGCAAAACACACCCCCTAATATGAGTGCATCCCCCAAATGAACACTCCCCTCAAATACGAGCTCACCTCCCCCAATACAAAGACACGCTCCTCCACATGGAGAACGACATAACATTAACTCAAAGCCACATTACATTAACTCAAATCGGAAATGGTTGGTACAACACTTTCGTCGCTGAATGGATGCAGTAACTAACAGGGAATAAGAAATTGATCGACAGAAGTACGAAATGCAATAGCCTGACATAGTTACGTGCACCAGGACAGTTGTTTAGCTATCGAAGCAGGTAGCAAGTAGGCCTACTTATGCAAAAGTATAAATTGCGTGTTAAGGGGCACTGTTTCGACAGCGCCATTGGGCTGCGCTTCAATTCCGCCATCTAGTGGTTTAAAGTGTGAATTACAAGTACCGTTCTCACAGTAAACCACTAGATAGCGATGGTAAAGCGCAGCCCTATGGAAGAGGTTTTTAAACGTTGAGTTACAGTAATGTAATGTTTTCCATTTGGGGGAGTGTGTCCTTGTATTGGGGGGAGGTGAGCAAATCATCCTATTTGGGGCAAGTTGACTCGTATTTGGGGGGAGTGTTTTCATTTGGGGATGCACTCATATTGGGGGGGGTGTTTTGGCCTTCAGGGCCACCGTAGCTTTACCTGTGAAACGTATGTTTGGTATCAACATTTTTTTTTCTCTCCATAAATACATACACAGTATATATATGATGTAATGCACTTTCTAGTTATTTAAATAAAAATAAATTGTAGGTCCATGTTGCACAGTACACATACTTTTGGACTTGGATGATTAATAAGTCAGAAAGAAAAAAACAAGGAGCCCTACGGCTGAATCAATGATCGCACTGCATTAAAGAGAACCACAGGTCTCCTTCACAACACAGCTGCATTTTGAGAAGCGACCGACAGACCTCTGGCAAGTCAGTGACGTGAGCAGAGCAGTAAGAGATGTCCTTGGGTGTCTCTAATATCCTGGTGTAGATGATCATGATGTTGGAGAACTCCGCAGCGAAGCCCAGCTGCACCTTCACTCCACAGTCAAACTGCAAGTTACGGCTCTCTGGAAGCACTGGACAGACAAATGACACATGAACAACTGGCAAATATTGTCAGATACTCAGGATGCACAAGTTGTACTGTACTAAGTATAATAAACCACCTGGAAAACAACTATTAATTTCATGAAGAACAATCTGTGGATTGTGGATTGGATAACCTCAACATTCAAGTATTTGACCAATGGGGTCGACTGAAACGAGACAAGCCTTCAAGCAATCCCATTGGTGCCCGTCATTCACGAGCGCGACGATGTCTGACCGTGTGCGATGGCCCAGTGCATGTTGCGAGCGGACGCGGCGGCGGGGCAGGTGGAGCCCTGGATGAGGTCCGTGAGAGCCCTCCTCTCTGATAGGTTGCTGCGTAGCTCCAGGGCCTGTCTCCCGCGCGTGATGGCGCAGCGCCCCATGTCTGGGGACGGACACGTTTACATTGAGTCATTTAGCAGATGCTCTTATCCACAGCCACTAACAGTAAGTACAGGCGTGGCCGGGAATCGAACCGGCCACCTTCTGATGACTAGCCCGATTCCCTAACCGCTCAGCCCCATGTCTGGGGACGGACACATTGTGTGTGACGGGGACGTGTAGGACTGATGGGATGGTGACAGGTGAGGGGTTTGGCAAAGGATGATTGTGTAGCTCGATGATGAGTGTGTAGCCTGATGATGTGCTGATGAAGTTGTGTTTATAGTGGCACTAGTGACTTCTTAGTGAAGCATCATTGAGATTATATGTTGGTGAGGGAGTGAATGAATGTATAGAGAGATGGATGGAAGGATGAATGAATGAATTGGGAACCCCTTACCCTCGGCCACGCTGTCGAGCATCACAGTGACCTTCTCATCTTCACACAGACGCTGTTTGAGGTAGCTGATGAAGATGCCGTTGGACAGGTCATCTTTGTTCACTTCAAAGGCTTCAGCATCCACGCACCTGTACTCAAACACAAACCTGGTCAAACGCCGCAAAAGAGGGCCGCTTTTTGACCTTGGAAACTGGACGGATACTGGAAGAGTCTTAGCATATCTCAGCTATGGGTTATGCTAAGACGGGCAGTCATGGAAACAGGCGGGGAGGCAGGGTGACATGTGTTCCGGGGAGGGCGACTCACGTGGCATAACCAAACACTATGTTTGCCGTCACTTTCAGCGGGCCCGGTTGTTGAATGACGTCATCGTTCAGGTTCCTCAGGGCAACACAGATAAGAGACGCTATAACACAACTATACAACTCATGGAACACGTAGGGAAAATTGCTATGACACTTATGGAACACACAATTGCGATGACACACGTACGGACAATTGCTATCCTTATCGTGCACACATGGACTTTGATCCCAGGAGTGGGCGACGGTAAGGGGGGGGGGTGGGGCGGGGGAGGTACCTTTTGCGGCACATGTCCAGGAGAAAAACATTGAGGCCGGTCTCTTTCTCCTGCATTTTCTGGAGGATGTCCTGGACCCACAGGCAGTGCTCCGATGTGTAGGAGGCCGGGGCGTCGATGGGCACCATGAAGCTGTTCCCATAGTTCTCATAGCCGTGGCCTGCGAAGTACAGCAAGCCTGGGGTGGCAGGAGGGGTGGGGGGTCAGTACAGAGGGTAAGACCTGTGCCCTGGTTCAAGCTGTAGCCTAATCCTCTGACTTCTAAACCGTCTGAACACCCCTCACAAACAGCCACAAAAGAATTGCTAGCGGGCTAGCTGTGTTTACGTTGAGGTGAAGCCCGTCCCCTTGGTTACGCGAACTGACCGTAGACTCCTTTGTCCAGCAACAGGAGGAACTCCATGACGGCGCTGTGCATCTCCTGCCAGCTCAGGTCCAGCAGGGACACGACCTTGAAGTCCAGCTGGCGCAGCTGGTTGGTCAGCTCGTGCACGTCCGCCATGGGCGCCCGCAGTTGGCGGTGGTGCTGGTAGTTCATGTTGCCCATCAGGAGCGCCACCTTGTCGGTGGCTGGGGGGGGGGAAGAGGGGAGAGGGTGAGGAAAGGGTTAGTAGCTTGGGGGGGAGAGGGGAGGGTCTGTTGCTGAGGAGACAGGTTTACAGAAAGCAGTAATGCTTGTTTGTCACGTCAAAATGTCACTTCTCCCAATAATACAATGATGCACTCACCATAAAAAGTGCTTCTCTGTCTGTCGGGGCCGGGAGTGGCTGCAGTGAGAAATGTAGAGCAAGATTTTGATTGGCTCACGGAGAAAGCAGAGCAACAGGTACAGGAGTAGAGGAATGGTATTATTGGTCCATACCTGAGCTGTGACCAACTTCTGCCCAGGAGGCCTCTGATGCAAAACTGGGGCCTGAAAACCACAAACCAGTTATTCTCTTCAGCTTCCTTCGACCAAAACCATGTTCCAGAACCTTCTCCAGCTAGAGCAAGTTGTTCCAGTTTTCGGATTGGTTAAATATGAGAGCATCCAAACTATTGTTTTGAAATTTGAATCCGTTGGCTTCGAGGGTTAAAAGCTTAGTTGGGTAAATATACTGTAGTCATAGTGATCCTGTGACTGCATGTCATTTATGAGAATAAGTGTGATTGTATGATTGGCTGATTGATTGATGATGGCGGTTGAGACAGTAAACTGACAGAGACTCAACTGACCAATGTTGACGTGGACCTGGTCGCTCCACATCTCGTGGTAGAGGTTGAACACCTTGCAGCTGTACTGGCCTCGATCTGCAGTGGTCACACATGGGATCTGAAGGACACTCGCACACAGACAAACACGCATCAACGTTTATCAAATCCGCATTGGGTCCAAATGCACAAAATAAAAGCAATGATATTTCCTATATTTTACATCCAAGACTAAAACATGACGACACAACAACAGAAAACGTCTCCAACGCTAAATATATTGAGATGTCCAAACCGACGACCACTGTCGGGTCCGAGGGCGATGCTGAGTGTACTGACCCTGAGCGAGCATGTCTGGGCCTGGGGCTGACTCAGGGGCTTCTTGTTGTGGAACCACTGGTACTGGGCCGGAGGGTTGGCCTCAGCCAGGCACTCCAGACCCAGAGCTTCCCCCTCGGAGAGCACCCGGGCCTGGGGCTGCTGCACGATCTGCAGGCCGCTGGTCGCCGACAGGAAGAAACTGCTGCTGCCACCTGGGAAGGTATAGTCCCCCCCCCGGACGGGAGCATCACAGCAGTTAGGACGCAGCTTGGCTCCTCACATATTTGAAAGAGTGTCGTGTTGCTTTCATGCTTTCATTGACCCGGAGAAAGCACGACAAGGTGAGTTCCTCAACTTTAGAAAGGTTACAAAAAGGTTAACCGTCCTGATGTCTGGGCAACTGTGAAGCCCTTTGTGACAGTGCTTGTCAGAAGGGCTGCACAAATAAAGTTAGATTTGAAAGATTCTATTTGAATGGGATTACACGGCAATAGTAATGATCTGGGATCAGGTCCCATGCCTATCTATTTCTGAAGGATCTCTTCGTGAAGCTTCCAAAACTGTTTCCAGATCAGCCCAAGCAACAGCCCCAAAGAAAAGAAGACACGCAGACACAACAGAGCTGTTAATCCCTCCTGTCTCATCAAACAACACATGATGACAAAAGCAAAGGCCCTGCAGCCCTGTGAAAAAGAGTTCAATGTCAGAGTCAACGAGCGATGACAGACGTGACATTGTTGTCATAGAAGGTGGCGGGTGGCGTACCTGAGCTGGTGCCAGTGGGCCGGGCTAGGTGGACCCGGGCCCACTGAGAGAACACACAGCTGTCTCCGTGGTTGACCCTGCAGATGTAGTAGCCCTGGTGGGCAGAGGTCAGTGGACTCAGGACCAGCTCCGGACCGCACCCACCAATGATCTGGAAAACCAGAACGAGAGGGTCAAATCATTTCCCAGAAGCAGTCGATATCGTCATAATCAAACCGTTGGTTCATTGTTATCCCTCGTGTCATTCTCACTTTTCATTTCACTCCTATGGAATTATTTCCAATGTTGTGAACGATCCCGAAATGGGTCTTCTGAAGAATGACGGAAGCTCTAGATTCTATTGTCGTTCGACTTCCTTTTTTAGTCGGGCTGAGTTAAGAATGTGCTGTCTGCTCTCTGACCTCATCCTTGCCTCTGAACCAGCGGTAGGCTAGTCCCGCAGGTCCGGCGGCCCGACACGCCAGAACCACCCTGGCTCCCTCCGAGGCATGCTGGGACTGAGGCTGCAGCGTCACTCGAATCTGCTCCGTCACTACAGAACACACACGCGCGCGCCCACAAATAAACACACACACACATGGCAGACAGGTACATTCATTTTCTCTTCTTTCTTCCTCTCCAATTGCTTACAGTGACACAAACTGAATATAAGGACTGCTTTTAAGCATACGACTGTTCTTAGACGACGGACCTTTTAAAGTTCCACTTTTTCTATAGTGTACTAGTCCTCCTCTAAAAGTATTTCCTTTAATCATGATGAACTCAGCAAACTCAAAATTGGCCCATCCGAAACCTCAGTTTCACATGTCCTGCTAAGTTCCCTGTCAATTCATATTCGGAAGATTGTCACATTATATGAGTAGTTCTGTCCCACATTACAGTCATTGGGCGGTGGGCCAGGGCCCCAAGAAAAACATCTCAGAGCAGGAGAGCATCTAGGGTCTGTGGGAATGAGTGTGTGTGTGTGTGTTTGTGTGTATGTGTGTGTGTGTGTGTGTGTGTGTGTGTGTGTGTGTGTGTGTGTGTGTGTACCTGTGGTAGTGAGGTACTGGACCGCGTCCTGGTGGTCCATCTTCTTCAGGCAGTGCAACAGGAAGCCCAGGGGGCAGGAGCGGTCCACCAGCATGGCCAGCAGGAAGCGTCCGGGGCTGCCTGTGGGGCTCAGCACCTGGAGCGAGCAGCTCGTCATCTCCTTCTCACTGCACACAACCAGTTCAGACAGACTCCTTTTCATCCTGGCCAACTCAGGGTTCGTTTCATGAAGTTAACAGCTATCATGAGGCAGCATACAGACTGGAGTGTATGTGTTTTCCCCCCATGGACACCAGTAGCTATATCATACCCCCTTCTTAACCATCACTTTTGTAAATTGGTTACAATTCAGCAAATTCGCTGTCAGAGTACATGTCCTGCTTTAGTAGCCATTGCTCTAACTATTGAGTAAAGAGACAATCTTTCTCACCTGCAGCGATACCGAGGCTGCTCAGTGACCATACTGGCCAGCTGTCTCCATCCACAGTCTGAGTTGTCTAGCAGATGTGCTAATCTGCTGAGAGCTTCTTCACTCAAGGTCCCAAGGCCTATATTCCAGTCACCCATCTCTCAGTGTCCGCTCTGTCCGCTTCAAACACGAAACATACTATAAAGCGATACACTCATAGAAGGTTTAAATGTGTATTTTAACCAATTGCTCAAAAACACGCACGTCAAGTTGGCAGGTCTATTGAAGTCTATGAATAATTGTCTTGCAGTGTTGCTTCGGTACCAGTCACGCCCTAGGCTAGATTGATTACAGAAGATTCATTGTTGCAACCATCACTGACTTTGTAGGCAACAGTTGAGCATGACGAGTAGGCTATGTAAAAAAAAATTAAACAAAGTAATCTAAAGTAAACGAAAACTTTCGGATGCAGTTCTGAAGAAATAAACTGAATGAGGAAAAGGAATGACAGTTTGAATCGCAATCCATGTGTTTTACAGTTGACTACGCTAAATTGAGTGAATGCGAGATTACCTGTATTCAACTGCTTCCGGAATGTAAACCGAAACGTGAATTAATTTTCTTGACTTCAAAACGTTAGAGGCAACTTCTATTGCAGGACCAGTTTCCTTTCAGACGAAGTTTCCGATGAATGGTACAGAAAAGCTTAGATGCGGTGCTTATCAAAAGGAAGAGGTCGGAACAGCACATGTAAAATAACCACAATAGCCTAACTTCAAAAAAATATGTTATAAAAATGGTCTCCAGTTTGTGCCAGTCGACAGCGACTCGAAGTATTATCTGCATTCAGCTTGCATCATTTTTGTTCCTCTTCTCTGTATTTGCATGAACTACATGTTTCCCCTGTTGCCCAACCATACTTTCACCTTCCACTGCGCCAATGGGAGTATAGCAAAGCGACACAAATGCACCGAAACCATACGTTATCTGATAGCCTACTGTTGTCTTTTTTTATGGAAAACAAGCATGAGGTCAAACGCATTAAAAAAAGTCATTTATTTCTGTTGGTTTAACATCACACTTGATGGCGGCTTTCAACCCGTCTTATTTTACCATATGAAAATGTGTGTAGACTATAGTCTTTATATTATCTCAGCTGAAAAGAAATGGCATACTTTATCAACATCTTCAAGCAAGACACTCGAACCTAACTTTAACTGTACAAAAACATTCATTTTACCAGTTGACAATTTGAAACCAGGCAAAATAAATGGTGAATATGAGAATCATGTCTGTCCATTGCTCGCAAGCCCTACAGCCTCTTGCCCTTGTTCAGTCTATTGAAACGCCACATGTGCTCCTTGCGAAGAACCTTGATGTACTCCCAGCTGTCGGGCTCCAAATCCGCCAGCTTTTTAGGGGGACCCAGGTCCAACTGGAACAGCCTGAGGAAAGGGCAGTGGAAGATAACAGTCAGGACACAAAATAGTTTGTAGTTACACACTGGACATCATTCATCCATCTTCCCCCACATTCTTCCATGGATTTCTGTCCATGTTTGGCACAGTAGATTTGAATTCAAATGCTATAAGTAAATCAAAATGATTATACTTGGTCCATACAGAGGGATGAGGGATATCAACATATTCCGTACCGAGCTCAGACCTAAATGAGGCACACAGGGAGCTCGTTTCCCGTGGCCTAAAAACAGGTGTGTACAATGTAGTAGGTTTGAATATGTATGCCCGTACCACTCTGGGTAATCTTGTGGAGGTCGAAGTTGAGGGTCGTCTCCGGTCTTGAAGATGTTGACCCCCATAGCATGGGAGGTGAGCTTCACGGGGTCCTTACACACCTCGGGACCCTTCACAGCCTCCTTCGACAGGCCTTTCCCCTTTCCTTTGCCCGCTGGGATAGAGATAACGCAACAATGGATCAATGGAACACTGAACATGGATGATGCTATGAAACCGCATGATTCCGCCTCATTGTATCATTGTGTAATCCTGGAAATCTGTCTCTGGGATGTCTAATCACATAAATAGGAAGAGAGAAATAGGAGACAGGCGTGACTTGAGCTCGCCCTTTGAATCTTTTGAATGCAAGACAAAAATACTGGTCAAATAACCAAATATTTGGGTTATGACTACAACAATATTGCTGTGGTAGAGTGAGAGATCTAATTTGACTTCAACACATCACAGAGGAAGTTTAAAGGGGAACCAGGTCACTGAAATTAATATATTTTGCATGCACGCAGATAAATGGGGTCTACTCCAGGTTGCTTTACTTGATTTATCAAGGGCAGCAAATAGTGTTGGCTATTCTGAACACACTGATACAGCGTAAAATAATAGTAGAGTATAAAACAAACATCTGGTTTTCAATCTGTGGTGAAATTGTTTTCTAGATTACTGAAATGTGCGTTTGATTGGCTCATTGTGTGTGTGTGTGTGTGTGTGTGTTCTAAATTGTGGATGTCTGATGAGTCGAGGGCTGAAACCTATATATATTTTTTATATTTTTATAGTAAAACATCCTTAATTGAAGGTCAATCATTTATCTTTCTAGTGACACTACATAATATTGACCCGAAGATAGGACTGCAAGCTTACCAACTTTCTTGGCGTATCCACAAGTCGGAATTCTATACAAAAGGTTGTTTATACAAAGCCCCGTCTGTGAGTTGCTTGTCAAACATTTTAGTAGCGTTGCAGAGCGGATTAGATGAAGCCCTGACATCTTTGGGAATGAAGACAGCTAACAAAACAGACAGCCATGCGTGTTTGGTTTGACATTCGTTGTCTTCCTTTCCGGGTAGTTTCTTCTATCCACTAAAATGCAACGCCTACGGTATAAGAAGCACATTACTGCCCCCATCAGGAAAAGATTAGTATCGTAAAACATTGGTTGTCTTTGGGTTGTCTGTAGTTTGAAATTACAATGTTGTAATGCCTCCCCACAAAGAAGGGTGGCAGCATTTGCACGTCGTGTGGCAATGGATATCATCAGCCTGTCGATTGACAATAACAACGAGAAGAAGATCTTCCACATCGTAGCTAACAAGATGTCGGAGTACGCGACGGTCCAGAAAGGCGCTTTGAATTTGAAAGGACTGGGCTCCCTTTCAACGGGGAAAAAGTAGGTGTTTCGCTATATAATGTAATTAAAATGCAGTTTTATTGATCAAGGTCCCTGTTGAATCAGACGAATGTCGATAGGACTAGGTATTCAGGACTTCTTAAATGTTCAGCCGTAGGCTGTCTAGCTAGCTAGCTGGTCTCGACATGTTGTTGGCCTTTTTGATTATCACTCATCTAGAGTTGTTTATTACACACAAATAGAGAAACATATATAAATAGATTAACGTCGAGAGACACAGTATGTGTGTAACTGTTGTCTTTCTGCTGAAAATCCCTTCATCCATGTATCCCATCTGCTTCCAAAGGAAGAAGAAGAAGGATAAGGAGAGGAAGGAGCGTTTGGAGCAGGCCATTGCTACCCAGAACGAAGAGGAAGAAGCCAAGAAGGGATATGTTGACAAGCGAACACCAGCCCAAATGGCCTTTGATAAGATGGGTGAAAAAAGGGTGCGTTGTGTGAATCGCCCTCAGACATGTTGCTTCTATCAGTGATTGTTAAGTCTTGATACGGTATATAGGTTAGATAGATAATGTACCCAGTTCTTGTCTCCCAATGCACCAATTGGTTAGGTGTACAGAAATGACAGGCAGGTATTTAGGCCTTGTTAGTTCTATTATTGTGTGTTTTAGTAGGCATACTTGCAGCTATGGAAATATAGATGTGTTATGTTCTAATTGTGGCCTCTTTGTCTTTTAGCAAATGGAAAGGATTTTGAACAAGGCATCCAAAACTCACAAACGCAGAGTTGAGGTAAGATTTGTATGGTCGGAACGTTTTGAAATGTTTCTTCTCGCCGACCAAAGGACAATGCTTGACTTGGCATGGGGTCTGAAGTTGGGGTACTTTGACTGGGAGGAAAAACCTCTATCTCTGTTTTTTAATGCTCAGACTTTTAGTCCTGCATTTAGTTTAAACATCGGTTTGTGTTTCCCTTTTCCCAGGATTTCAACAGACACCTGGACAAACTGACCGAACATTACGACATCCCAAAGGTCAGTTGGACCAAGTGAGAAGCAGCGCTGGACCTTTCCTTTTTCCGATGTCTCCAATTTACTTTCAGTTTTTATGGTTTTGCATTTGGAGACTTGGTGAAAAGCTATCATAATATGAGTAATACATTGTACATTTATAGAATTTAGCCTTAAAGTGTTGTTATTTGACAAGTACTTTGTGCGAATGGGGATACACTGACAAATTGTCTTTCAGTTTGATATTTACAATTGGATATGGTTAGCCAATATACCTTATATCCCCATTTTGATGACATGTATGTAATAAAACTTTCATTTGAATGTTGCTGGTGGTGCATCAGTCTCACTATTTACTGGTCACATGCACACGTATGTAAACAACTCCCAGGCAATGAAGGGATAATGCTGGATGAGGTGTACAATATGCTATATTAATATCTCATAGGGACTTCCAGAAGATGCTCATCTCACACGTTTGCTATGGTGAAGATAAATATGCCAAAAGTCAAACATTAAGCTCGTCATATATTTGATGTGTTCTGTATCTACGTACAGAATACAGAATCTTCACTTACGTAACAGTCCTTCCCCCTAGTGTGCATTCTTTAAAAAAAACTATTTCCTTACCTTCCCACAAACACATTAAAACCATGAAACGTCAAGTACAATTTTATTTTTATTTGAACCCTTTTTACAAGCAATGTCAGAGAGGGCTTAACAGATGCCTATAGATTGGCACCTTTTGAATTTTAAAGAGACCGAGTCTCAGAAATATTTGCCAGAAAAACAAAATATGAATCTGCAGCAAACTAGCTGTGGAAAGTAAACATTGTTCACAAACCTTGTCAGGGTTTTACATTTAGTCATTTAGCAGAGGCTCTTATCCAGAGCGACATACAGTAAGTACAGGGACATTCCCCCCGAGGCCAGTAGGGGTGAAGTGCCTTGCCCAAGGACACAACGTAATTTGTCTTCGCCGGGAATCAAACCTGTAACCTTCTGATTAATAGCCCTATTCCCTAACCGCTCAGCCATCTGGTTTTAAGTAGCCCTCACGGAAAACTCCCTGGAACTTTCTGTTTTGACATGTTCATATCATTATAAGCAACTAGGGGAATTAACAATGTTTTTACTTCAGTGATTAAAGTTACATTATGACTAATACACCATAAAATAATAACATCCAATAAATGTATTATACATTGCAAAAAAATATTTTTTACACAACTTCAAATTGTTATAAAAGGGAAGTAAATATATTTTCCCTTTGTTCACAAATAGTCACCAAGGTGCAACTATTGTTTTAAGAGTTCCACAGTGCCCTCTAGTTCCCCTACTACCCCTTTAATATGGCACACTGGCTCCCTGTTACCTTCAGAATTGACTTTAAGGTCCTTTTCCTCACATACAAAGCTCTACACGGACAAGGACCTAGCTACATTGCTAACTCCCTTGTAAACTACACACCAGCTAGAACACTGCGATCATCAAACGCAGGCCTATTAGAGGTCACCAGAAGCAGTCATAAGAAGATTGGTGATTCGGCCTTTGTCAATTACGCCCCAAAACTATGGAACAAATTACCCATAAATATTAGGGAAGCAAACATGCTAGACATTTTTAAAAGACATCTTAAAACCTACCTTTTTACCGAAGCATTTAAATAATTTTATCTCAGAAGGGTTTTACTACTTTTATTAGTTATATTATTGTTTTCATTGATTTGCTATTTTAATTATTACTTTTATCACTTGTATTATTGTTTTTATTGATTTCATGTAAAGCACCTTGAGCTACAATTCTTGTATGAAATGTGCTATATAAATAAAGTCTTACTTACTTACTTACTTACTTTAATATGGGTTTGGGGTAAGGGAGTTATGAAAATACATAGAGAGATATTTTCCCGGCAGTTCTTCAGTATAAACTGCCTGATGCTAGTTGGATCACCAGATCTCAAACCTCTTGTCTGTCTGGAAGGGCTCTTTGTCCAGACTCCTGTTATTGAAGAGCCTGTGGAGCACGGTACGGTATTTGAGAACAGATGCCTTTATTTTTCTTTCGAATTAAGAAAATAATAAGTTATGATATCCTCAATGCAGCTATGTTAAAAAACACAAAAACACACAAATGTAAACACGCTCACCGCACAGCACTAATGGAGCTGTTGATGGAGACCAGTTGGAGTATTCTGTCTGATAGAGCATCAGTGATGTCATTGTGACTCAGGCTAAAATCCAGGGGAGGGGGGGTTGGAGACATGGAGAGGAAGAGAGAGAGGAAGAACAGTCATGATATAAAGCATGAAACACATGACCAAACACATACACACACCCACTCCAGAACACTCACTCCAGGACTTGTGCTTTGTGCAGGTGTGGAAGAAGGAGCTCCAGGTGCTGGTCTGTAAGTTGGCAGTGACTCAAGTCCAGTTCAGACAGGCCCTCAGAATGTTCCAGAACCAGGGCCAGAGACTCACAGGCCCTCTGGTCCAGCCTGGTCTCACTGAGGTCCAGCTCCCTACCCAGGGCACCACAGAGGGAATCAGCATAGCGTGGGGCCGACGCCCCGGTGACACACTCCTCCATTAGCCGGAGCAACAAGGCTTTACTGGTACTGAGGGGAAGGAAGACAGAGGTATCAAGTCTGAATGTTGTGATTGGATAGCCAGATATAAACTGTCTATTGAAAGTAAAAACATCAAAACAAATGGCACATACAGAGATGTAGCTGACAGATGTTTTTAAATAAATTGGGCAACATCATGGAGGTTCTGTGTGGTGTTTCAACACATTGACGGGTAATAACACCTCAGTCTGTGTCTCTCACCTGAGCTGGACCATGTTCAGAATGGGAAGCAGCTCCCTCAGGACTGCGTCCTCCAGCTCACAGTCTTTCAGGATGAGCTGAGGCTGGGTGTGTGTGTGGAAGAGGAAGGTGTAGCTGTTTCTCAGGACGGTGGAGAGGTTCCTGCAGTCCCCAACACTCACACACAGAGGGTCTCCTCCCTTCTGTTCAGACAGGTCCACAGAGGAGCTGGACAGATCCAGCCTGAACTGCAGAGTCCTGAGCAGTTCTGCTGAGAGAGATGCTGCTGCTGCCCCCCCCTGCTGGACAGGAGAGGCAGCGCTACAGCGGAGGAAAGTCAGCAGTAGCCTCCTGTCAACACTGGTAGGTTGTAAGACACACAAGGAGACATGTTAGAACAACTTAATGTAACAACATTTTCATATGCATATGAAAAGAATGGTCTATCAATTGAAATAGAGATGAAAATACTTTTTTGCAAGCATAAAATCTAATCAGATTTTATGTGTATTGAGTATTTTGGTCCAGAAGTGCTGTTACTGACTTGAGATGCGAGACTCTTTCCAGAAGAGGCAGGATTCCTTCTATCGCCCCTGTTGGTACGGAGGTCCATAGCAGGCTGAGTTGGACTCTGTCATGACTGTGTTGGAGGGTGAAGCACAGAGCAGCACAGTCCACAGTGTTGAGCTCTCTGGTATTCAGGTTGATAACATGGTTTAGTGACCACAACAAGCTGGACACACGGTCATTGGCACGACTCGCATACATCTCTCTGATGGCTGACAACATAAAGCTGGTACTGGGCCTGGGGACAGATAAAGCAGGTGTTATTGGTCTTATCATTCTTTAAAAAAAACAAATATGGATGTTAATTGAAATGTGAACAAATCTCCCCTACCTCTTAATAACAATCCTGTCTAGAAAACATAGAAGATCTGAGGTGTTCTTCTCTGAGAGCTTGAGCTTCCTGAGGTCCACCGGAATTTTGTTGTTCCTGGTTGAATTTTGCATCAAATAGAGGAGAACTTCCCAGTCCAGAGAGCAGGTCAGGTCTCTACTAAGCTTCTCCAGGAACGACCGAGTCAGCTGTTTATCCTGAACTTCATACACAACTACAGCCAGCTGCAGCACAGCTTCGGAACACAGTCTGAAACATTCAAGAACGTCAACAAACTATGGTGAAGGAATGGGAGACTTTCATTACACTAAGCAAAGCAAAAGTACCTTATCAAACATACCATGTGAATAAATGGCTCAGTTTACAATATTTTAGATACTGTATCCTATAGGCATACAACATGCAGGAAACAAGTTGAACTACAATATTGTTTTGAATGAATGTATGTCGACCATATAAGTGACTATAATAGTATGTCTCTGCTTGTTGTTACCTGAGAGACAGAGGGCCGTGGTGGCCCAGCAGTGTGATGAGAGAGTGAGGATGGATGGAGAACTCAGTCAGGTCCAGACACTGAACTGACCAGAGTCTCAACAGGGACGCCACACTGCACACAACCCTGGACAGAGCTGCTTCTGACAGCCACAGTTTCTCTAACACCAGGGAAAGCTCCTTAATGGTCACTTGGGAAGCAAGTCTACCTGTCTTCACCAGTCTGGACAGGTGGACTGCCATGGACTCATTCAATCTGGAAGATTGGAAGGTAATAATTTACCATGAGTGATCACATGTATTTTTTGACAGAACAAACAATACTTCCTCTATAGAGAATACGTGTTATATCTTGTGTGATTCATACCTGAGCTTGTGTAACCGTGTTACATGTGTTAGGATAAGTCCAGCTCCTTTGAGAGATATCTGACTCGGGGTTAGGGTGAGATCCACAGTGGAGGCACAGAGGCCCAGGACCCTCCCTACAGACCTGCAGGTTTGTCTGGGTAACCTTCCTCTCAGCACCAGGGTGAAGTTCAGGGCCTGGACGAGAGGGACCAGCTGCTGGGCCTCCTCTCTGGACCTCACAGGGATGGTTTCACACACATGCTGGAAGAACCCAGCTTTACAGCTGAAACAGGACAACATTTTCAGTGGAATTATAACACAATATGTGAAACTTTTATTCAATGTTTTAAACCCTTTCCAAACATGAATCAGGGTTAGAAGCTTATCAGCCCTTTTTGAATCTCTAGGGAAATTACATATGTTGATTAACAGACAGA
>CAEFZP010005283.1:0-11355 GCA_903064625.1 Mallotus villosus
GTTACAGTCTGTTGTTTGTGTCAAACAAGCTGTGAACAGGAAATCATGATACTCTGTGCTCAAAGTGATGCTCGAGCTCCTGTGGTTTCCTCTGTGGGTGAACAAAACTTTTGTAAGATGTAGCAGAATCACATGAACAATTACAGGATATGTTTTTTATTGGTCATTGCGTTCAATCTTACCCAGATACAATAGTGCTATTTTCTGATTGGCTATTGTGTAGCCCCTTTCTTTTTGATTGGCTGATAAGTGGCAGGCTCGACTAAGAACTCCAGGGGAGACGTGCTTGATTCCTGCCGGTTCCATAGTGAGAGCAGCGTGGCCACATAAAAAACAGAAACAAATGATATTTAAACATTAAATACTTAAAATTTTGCTTTACATTAAAATCATACAAACGGCTCTGGCTCTCCCTCTTCCAGCATATGTTTCTCTAACCTTTTTATTTAATGGGGCAAAAAAGGCTTCAATGTCCCTTCCTCGGTTCATGATGACTACTAGAAGAAGAAAAACGTTTTTTTTTAAAGAACCGCCCCTGGGCCAGAGACATTTTGGTTGGGCGGTGCGGCATACTGAACTATTATTTAAAAAAATTCTGCATGAGAAATACAACGTGTGGTGGGAGTGCGTGACAAAAGACCGAAATGAGAGACTGTCACGCTCAATGTGTGACACTTGAGAGCCCTGTTTCTGCCTTGATAAAATCCTGTGTTTATTTAAGAGATATTTGAGCGAGTGCTCCACTTTCTGGATGTTGGAATGATGCTGACCTGCCTGGCTGTGTGTTCGGATGTTGTCCTCAGGAATGATGCTGAACCTGCCTGGCTGTGTGTTCTGGAGGATTCTCCTACTGCTCCACACAGCAGACTGCGGTAAACAAATCACTGTCATGGAGTTGTGTGTTTTACCATCTAGCTATCTGTAAAGTTTTGTCTTTAGGGACACTATAATAGTCATAGTAATAGTTAACAGTAGGACTGATAGTAACAGTTTAAAGTGATGCAGAACAACTAGATTGCAGGCCTCCATCAGACCAGAGCAAGTTGAGGAGAGAGGATGTTTGTCCTCTGAGATTCACTCTTTATCTGTTCTCTTCTCTTCAGTTTCTTTTAAGGTCATTACTCCAGTTCATCAAATCACTGCTGTGGTTGGTGAAAGACTAGTTCTGCCGTGCTACGTGGACCCCAGCGTCAGTGCTGAGGGCTGGACGGTGGAGTGGTTAAAACTCTCAGTTGACAGAGACCAACGCAACGTACATCTTTACAAAGAGGGCAGAGATGACAATGAAAATCAGAATCCCTCCTTCAAGGCAAGAACAGCTCTGTTTAAGGAGGAACTGAAGACAGGCAACACCTCCTTGAAGCTGCTCTGGGTTAGAGGCACTGATGAAGGAACTTACAAATGTTTTGTTATGTCACCTACCTCAAAATGGTATGATGATTCCAACATTGAAGTCATGTTAAAGGTGAATTTACTTACAAGTCTAGTTTTTTGTAACTTGCTGATGTAATTAAACCATACTATTTTAGGCCATCCTTCTAAAACATGATTGAATCTGTATCTGTGTGTTTGTAGCTGTAGGATCCAGGCCAGTGGTCTCCATTGAGGGACACAGAGAAGCAGGGATGGGTCTGCTGTGTGAGACACAAGGCTGGTACCCTGAACCAGAGATGGTGTGGCTGGACAGTGAAGGAGTCTCTCTCTCTGCTGATCCTCCAGAGACGACCACAGACTCTGAGGGACTCTACACACTCAGACTGAGGGTCACTGTTCAGAAGACAGATAGAAACCTCTTTAACTGTAGAGTTAAACAGAAATACATGAGAGAGATGAGACGGCAAGGATTCATGTTCCTGGTGAGTTATTCAGCCTCACACCTTCCTCTGAGAATCCACAAGGTTTGGGATTTTCTGGGAACGTGGGAATTTCTACTAGTGAATAAGAGAGGAAGGACAACAACATCACACAACCACCACAACAAAAAGGACAATATTATACACTTCAAAACCAATATATACACAGTGATAGACAGACATTGCAGCACTAGGTATAAACAAGTGTAAAATAATAGCACTGCTTTAAACATGCATGTTTCAGGTGAGCTGTTCTATCAAGATCACTCTTGGAAAGTGCCCTTGGCTGTGGTGTTTGGTGTTGTTTGGTGTCGTCGATATCAGCTGTGGCCATCTGTGTCCTGGTGAAGAGACATAGAGATAAAGGTAAATGATGGATGAATACAAGATTGACAGACATGTTCCATTCAATTATTCTTCATAGTCATGTGATGTAACGCCAGAGCCTTCTGCAGCTGGTGATTGGCTGTCGCACTCGGCATCCCCAGAATATTAGGACAATCGGCTGCACCTGTGTCTCGTTTAGGGTCTTAGTATTTAAGTGTCTGTTTGTGTGAAGTCTTGATCTTGTTTCTAGTTCAGTCCGAGACTGTCCAGTGGATTCATGTTCTATATCTGACCTCTACAGAGTCATGTTCTATATCTGACTTCTACAGAGTCATGTTCTTTTTTTTTATTTTTTTATTTATTTTTATTTTTTTTATTTTTTATAGAGTATTGCATACATCAAAACATTGTTTACAGGTTATTTCTTATTGTTGATTACAGAAAATAAAAAACAGTACAAGTGAAACAATCAATGATCGTAACCAGCAAAACCTCAATACTCCCCTTTCTGTTTTTTTTTATTTATTTTTTTTCTACTTTTCTAGAACAATGTAACAGGGATGCATTGACAATAATAATATATCAATATATCAAAGAGAGAGAAAAATAAAAATAAATAAAGAAAGACACCTTTTGAAGGGGGATAACCTAGCACCTTTTAGAGTGGGTGTATTTTTTACATCAAATAAATAACAAAAATAGAAAAACGTAGCATGTTTTTTCTAGACTAGAAATAATAGACATAAGTAAGAATACAAACAAAAACAAATAAAAAGGGCAACAATCCATCACATGTAGGGGTTCGGTTTGGGAGATTTTTCTTCCCTTAATCCATCGGATCTATATAATTTGTCTGCGTCTTTTTCATGAACAAAGTCCAATTTTCCCATATCTTAGTGAACTTGTCCATTTGTAAATTAAGTGAGAAGGTTATTTTTTCCATCAGATAAATGTCATTAATTGTGTCTGTCCATTCTTCTAATGTGGGAGGATCGGGATGCAACCAATGTCTAGTAATGTTTTTCTTAGCTACTGTTATCATTATTTGAAATAAATATTTATCAATATTTCTCATAAAAAAGTCAGCTTTACCTAGAATAAATGTTTCGAAGTTATTAGGAATTTTCGTGTGGAATATTTTTTCCATTGTTTTATGTACCTCTGACCAAAAATGTGTTAACCCTGGGCATTCCCAAAATATATGCCAATGGTTTGCATCCCGATTTCCACAGCCTCTCCAGCATTTAGAGTCTCCTCCAGAGTAATGGGCTTTTAGTTTTGGAGTAATAAAAAATCTTACTAAGCACTTCCATGCAAACTCCCTCCATGTGTATGAACTAGTACATTTCCATTGTGAATCACAGTAGTTATGCCATTCCTCTATTGTCATCTCAAAGTTTCCCTCTCTTTCCCATTTATTTTTTATATATTCTGTAGAGTATGTTTTTTTTGTCAAGAAACCCTTATATAATCTAGAAACTGTACCTTTGTTAGATTCACCTGAATAGGCCCTTAAAATTTCTTTCAGCACCGGGTCTTCCAAATCTATTGGATTTTTTTTCCTACATTTATCAAAATAGTTACGCAACTGTAAATATCTAAATCTTGTTGCTCTAAGGAGAAGTCTTTTCTTAGAGTTTGGAAATCTTTCAATTGCCCTTTTTTTGTAAGTGAGTAGAAGGTTGTAATCCCTTTATCTATCCATGTTTTAAATCTAAGATCTAATTGATTGGGTTTAAAGTCAGAGTCATACGCACTCCACCTAATTATCCATAATTTATCCATTAATTTATATTCTGTCTTGATTGTATTCCAAACTTTAAGTTGAAACTTAAGCCATGGGTTTTTCAATGTATCCATTATTCGGCCTGACTCTTTATTTCCCAAGACTGCCTGAATAGGGGAATCTTTAATTAAACTCTTTTCAATGTCCTTCCATCTTGCATTATAGTCCTGATTGCATAAATTCAATAAGGGCCTAATTTGGGTTGAGTAAAAATAATCTCTCAAATGAGGAACTCCCATTCCACCTTCTTTTTTCGGGAGTTGCAATGTCTTGAATCGCACTCTCGGTTTTTTCCCTTGCCAAATAAACCTCGAAAGAATTTTATCCCAGTCGTGGAATTGCATTTTGGAAATTTCCACGGGGAGAGCCTGAAACAAAAACAAAATTCTAGGAAGAATATTCATCTTGATGGATTCTATTCTTTGAGTCAAACTCATAAAAGGGTTAGAATTCCATCTTAATATGTCAGATTTGATCTTATTCAGGAGTGGGTCATAATTAATTTTTTTAATAGTTGTAATTACTTTTGGTAATAATACCCCAAGATATTTTATTGCCGTTTGGTCCCACTTCAGATGAAATCTGTCTTGTAAAGCTCTTGGTGGAGTATAGTTTAATCTTAAAATTTGAGTTTTTTGGATGTTTAATTTATATCCCGCATATTTGCCAAATGTTTCTAACAAATCGAATAATTCAGGTAGAGATTCAGAAGGTTCACTTAAAAACATCAAAATATCGTCCGCGTATAGCGCCACCTTGTGTTCATCATTATTTATGCTAATTCCTTTGATACCGTTTCTATGCCTGATCCACTGAGCCAGCGGCTCAATATATAATGCAAAAAGAAGTGGTGACAATTCACAGCCCTGCCTAGTACCTCTTTCTAACTTAATAGATTTTGATAGATGTCCGTTTATTTTAATTTGGGCGGATGGGTTATTATAAAGAGAGCTGATACCTTTGATAAAATGTTTGTGGAAGCCAAATTTTTCAAGGACCCTGTACAAAAACTCCCAGCTTACTGAGTCGAAGGCCTTTTCCGCGTCTAGACTAACCAATAAGGCCTGTACATTTTGTTCCTGAATATGGCTTAATATACTTAGTGAGCGTCTTATACTATCATGCGTTTGTCTCTGTGAAATAAATCCAGTCTGATCTGTGTGAATAAGCATGGGAAGGACTGCTTCGACTCTTCTTGCTAGGATTGATGTATATAATTTATAATCGACATTAAGGACAGAAATTGGTCTAAATGATCCACAGTCTAATCTATCTTTTCCCTCTTTGGGGATTACTGATATAGTAGCTTCTCTCCACGTAGGGGGGACAATGCCTTCTTTTAATGCTTTATTAAATATATGGAGGAGGCTTGGTTTTAATTCAGTCCTAAAAGTCTTGTACCATTCGGAGGAGAATCCATCCGGTCCCGGAGACTTGTTGGATTTTAGCTTAGAAATCGCTTTATCCAATTCTTCCACTGTTATGTCTGCCGTCAATTTATTATTTTGGTCTTCGATTAGGGTGGGTAGGTTAAGAGAATCTAAGAATTGTTTAATATTTTGCTCCCCCTCCAATTGTGGTTGGGTATATAATTGATTATAATATTTTTGGAAGGCTGTTTGTATTTCTTCTCTTTTGAATACCAAGGTCTTTGTATCCGGGTCTCTAATTTTATAAATAGTACTGTCTGCTTTTTGTTTTTGTAATTTTCTCGCTAAAAATTTTGCAAATTTTGTACCAGCTTCATAGTATTTTTGTTTTGTATAAATCATATTTTTTTGTATCTCTTGAGTATATAAGGTATTTATCTCCCTCCTGATGTCCTTTAATTTTACTGCCACATTTGCGTTTAGGTCCTTTTTATGTTTTGTCTCAAGCTCTCCCAGTTCTTCGTTTAATTTTACTAATCTCAGTTGTCTTTCTTTCTTTTTCCTTGCACAATAAGAAATTTACAGAGTCATGTTCTATATCTGACCTCTACATAGTCATGTTCTATATCTGACCTCTACAGAGTCATGTTTTATATCTGACCTCTACAGAGTCATGTTCTATATCTGACCTCTACAGAGTCATGTTCTATATCTGACCTCTACAGAGTCATGTTCTATATCTGACCTCTACAGGGTCATGTTCTATATCTGACCTTTACAGAGTCATGTTCTATATCTGACCTCTACAGTCATGTTCTGTATCTGACCTTTACAGAGTCATGTTCTATATCTGACCTCTACAGAGTCATGTTCTATATCTGACCTCTACAGAGTCATGTTCTATATCTGACCTCTACAGAGTCATGTTCTATATCTGACCTCTACTGAGTCATGTTCTATATCTGACCTCTACAGAGTCATGTTCTATATCTGACCTCTACAGAGTCATGTTCTATATCTGACCTCTACAGAGTCATGTTCTATATCTGACCTCTACAGAGTCATGTTCTATATCTGACCTCTACAGAGTCATGTTCTATATCTGACCTCTACAGAGTCATGTTCTATATCTGACCTCTACAGAGTCATGTTCTATATCTGACCTCTACAGAGTCATGTTCTATATGTGATCATGTTGTGTTTCTCACGGTTGTGTTCTCTCACCTCTGTGTTTCCTTTGCAGGGAGAGCCTCGGAAGTGTTTCAAGGACCAGGAAGGTAATAACCACCATTAGTCTGCAGAGGGAAGTGACTTCACTATCAGGACAGGAGCATGTATAGAAAGGTTAACATGTTCTTAAAAGGTTCATGTGTTGAGATGGTCAGTATGGTCAATGCTCTGCAGAGTGGTCTTAACGTAAGCTGTAAAGTGGTGTTAAATTACAACTGTTAACAAAATACTTCTGATGAACAGTCACTAGAGGAGAGTAGGTAGTGGTAGGGTGCTGGTTCAGCTGGTCACTATAGATCCAAGTTCTTGTTCAGATTCTGGTGTTCATATGTCTGATTCTCACTGTCTCTCATCTCACTTCATTTACAGAAACACTCATTCATGAGAAGGGTAAGTAATATCCTGTTTATCACTATATGATGATGTTGAAGCACAACTGTCATGGTAGAACAGCTGTGCAGCGTGGTGGAACTGTCAGAAGGATTCCTGCAGAGTGGATTTAACTGCACTGTCAGGACAGGAGCATGTTCAGGAATGTCTCTTCTTGTTCAGCTGTTATTAGAACACTGATAAGACCTTGATATCTTGATGTCATACAGAGTTGAAGGGGTTGTCACATGTACATGGTTGTTACAAAGCATGAAGAACAGTGATGTACTGCTGTATCTCTTCATATCAGTATCTCTGGTCTGACCACAAATGGGACCGAAAGCCTTATTTACATAGCCTGACATTGTCATACTCATAATTCTAGTCAGAATATGAGTCTGATACCGCTCCGTTGGGCTGTGAGTATGGGGCGTGTTTCAACCGAACCCAGATTTTTTTTTCACTTCGCTCAATTCGATAGACCTACAACCAATCAGAGCAACGTAGTATGTTGTTTGTTGAAAAATAATTCAACCCAAACACTCTTTTGTGACGTGATTGATTACGTTACTGTTGATCATCTGTCCATCATCGTATAAAGCCCGCCCTGACAATTTGATTTGTCCGAAACAGCTCTTGTTCGGACATAGTTTTCCCCAACCTAGCTACCCCAGACCCAACTTCCCGACCAAATGTTTTTGTGGGCGGGGCTAATTTCGGCTGGCACCCAGGCTATTATTTACAATCTCCAGTCTGTCCATCCATATCTCTGTGCTGTGCTGCCCCCTACTGTTCACACTGGTAGTTCTTGACTGAGGAGTAGGGTCAGGACTGTTTAGTGTCGTCATCAGAGGGAGAGTAGGTAGTGGTAGGGTGCTGGTTCAGCTGGTCACTATAGATCCAAGTTCTTGTTCAGATTCTGGTGTTCATATGTCTGATTCTCACTGTCTCTCATCTCACTTCATTTACAGATTGTCTTAAGAAAGAGAAGGGTAAGTGATATCCTGTTTATCATTATATGATGATTTTGAAGCACAACTGTCTGATCTCATACAGAGTTGAAGGGGTTGTCACATGTACATGGTTGTTACAAAGCATTAAGAACAGTGATGTACTGCTTATTTACAATCTCCAGTCTTTCCATTCATATCTCTGTGCTGTGCTGCCCCCTACTGTTCACACTGGTAGTTCTTGACTGAGGAGTAGGGTCAGGACTGTTTAGTGTCGTCATCAGAGGGAGAGTAGGTAGTGGTAGGGTGCTGGTTCAGCTGGTCACTATAGATCCAAGTTTCTTGTTCAGATTCTGGTGTTCATATATCTGATGTTCTCACTGTCTCTCTTCTCACTTCATTTACAGAAGTGATCCACCTGATCCACCTGATTCCTGATGGTCCACCTGATTCCTGCATACAGGCAGAAGCTAAAGCGCTGTAAGCCTGTTGTGAGGACATCGAAACAGTGGACCAGTGAGGCTATGGAGGATCTGCGGGCGTGCTTGGACTGCACCGACTGGGATATGTTCATGACTGCCTCCAATAGTTTGGATGAGCTCACAGAGGCTGTGACGTCATACATCAGCTTCTGTGAGGACTGCTGTATACCAACACGCACCAGGGTGAGCTACAACAACGACAAACCCTGGTTTACAGCTAAACTCAGAAGGCTGAGGCTGGACAAAGAGGACGCTTTTAGGAGTGGGGATAAGGACAGATTCAAGGAGTCGAAGAACAGGTTTAGCAAGGCTGTGAGGGAGGCTAAACGACTGTACTCAGAGAGGCTGAAGCGTCAGTTCTCTGCTAACGACTCTGCTTCTGTCTGGAGAGGGCTCAGGCAGATCACCAACTACAAGCCCAGAGCCCCCCACTCCACTAACGACTCACGCCTGGCCAACGACCTGAACGAGTTCTACTGTCGCTTTGAAAGACAATTGGAATCCCCTGAACTATCCCTTCCCTCCCCCCCCCTTCCCACCAACTCTGTGACGTCACTCTCCATTCAGGAAGGTGAAGTAAACAGACTTTTCAAGAGGCAGAACCCACGCAAAGCAGCTGGGCCGGACGCTGTCTCCCCTGCCACCCTTAAGAACTGTGCTGACCAGCTGTCTCCGGTGTTCACCTACATCTTTAACACCTCCCTGGAGACATGCCATGTGCCAGCCTGTCTCAAGGCCTCCACCATCATCCCTGTGCCCAAAAAGCCCAGGCCAACTGGACATAATGACTACAGACCTGTCGCCCTGACCTCTGTGGTAATGAAGTCTTTTGAGCGCCTGGTGCTGGCACACCTCAAATCAATCACAGACCCCCCTTCTGGACCCCATGCAGTTTGCCTACAGAGCCAACAGGTCTGTGGACGATGCAGTTAACATGGCCTCCACTTCACCCTACAGCACCTGGACTCCCCAGCATCCTACGCCAGGATCCTGTTCGTGGACTTCAGCTCTGCCTTCAACACCATCATCCCCGCCCTGCTTCAGGACAAGCTCTCCCAGCTGAACGTGCCTGATTCCACCTGCTGGTGGATCACAGACTTCCTGTCTGACAGGAAGCAGTGCGTTAAGCTGGGAACACAAGTCTCTGACTCCCGGTCCATCAGCACCGGATCTCCTCAGGGCTGCGTCCTTTCTCCTCTGCTCTTCTCCCTGTACACGAACAGTTGCACCTCCAGTCATCCATCCGTCAAACTCCTGAAGTTTGCGGACGACACCACCCTTATTGGGCTCATCTCTGGTGGAGACGAGTCTGATTATAGGTGGGAAGCGGCCAACCTGGTGACCTGGTGCAGCCAGAACAACCTAGAGCTCAATGCTCTTAAGACAGTGGAGATGGTTGTGGACTTCAGGAAGAATACAGCCCCACTCACCCCCATCACCCTGGGTGACTCCCCAGTCAACACTGTGGAGTCCTTCCGCTTCCTGGGCACTATCCTCTCCCAGGACCTCAAGTGGGAACTGAACATCAGCTCCCTCACAAAGAAAGCACAACAGAGGATGTACTTCCTGCGGCAGCTGAAGAAATTCAACCTGCCAAAGACGATGATGGTGCACTTCTACACAGCCATCATTGAGTCCATCCTCACCTCCTCCATCACCATCTGGTACGCTGCTGCCACTGCCAAGGACAAGAGCAGACTGCAGCGTATCATCCGCACTGCGGAGAAGGTGATTGGCTGCAATCTGCCTACCCTCGAGGACCTAAACACCTCGAGGACCCTCAGGCGAGCGAGGAAGATTGTGGCCGACTCCTCCCACCCTGGACACTCCCTGTTTCAGTCACTCCCCTCCGGCAGAAGGCTGCGGTCCATCAGGACCAACACCTCTCGACACAAAAACAGTTTCTTCCCTTCTGCTGTTGGCCTCTTCAACAAGGCCAAGGGTTCACACTGACTTATTGACTTTACTTAATGCCTCTAATATTCTGCACTACATTACTGCATCTTGTACATTTGTATTTTTTGTCATATTTGTATTTTTTGTATTTTTATATTGTAAATTAGGCAACTTATATTTTATTGTATATTTTATTTTAAATATAATTCCACTTTAGTATAGATAGTATAGTTATATAGTATAGATAGTTAGTATAGACAGTCCACATATTTAAATTTAAGGATACTATATGTTTATTGTATGCACCTTCCTGCCAAAGCAAATTCCTTGACTGTGCAAACTTTCATGGCCAATAAAACCCTTTCTGATTCTGATTCTGATTCTGATTCTGAAACACTCATTCAGGAGAATTGTAAGTAATATCCTGTTTATCACTATATGATGATGTTGAAGCACAATTGTCATGGTAGAACAGCTGTGCAGTGTGGTAGAACTGTCAGAAGGATTCCTGCAGAGTGGATTTAACTGGACTGTCAGGACAGGAGCATGTTCAGGAATGTCTCCTCTTGTTCAGCTTTTACAAGGGCTGTCTCCTCTCTCTATTTTCTTTTTATTTATTTTTTCTGGACTATTTTTTATAACTTTTTTAACATATTTATTACTCCTCTATGGAGGTACTATTTATTCACTATAGGCTAAGCAAAGATTGTTTTTATCTGCCATATGTCGAGTACGGGCTGATGCTGTGTGTGTGTGTGTGTGTGTGTGTGTGTGTGTGTGTGGTGTGTGTGTGTGTGTGTGTGTGTGTGAGTGTGTGCGCGCGCGTGTTTGTATATTGTATGTACTGTTGTACCCTGATGCTCCTCCACATATGAAGTTCCTAACGGAAGAATAAAGTTATTTGAATTTGAATTGAGTTATAAGAACACTGATAAAAACCTTGATTTCTTGATGTCATACAGAGTTGAAGGGGTTGTCACATGTACATGGTTGTTACAAAGCATGAAGAACAGTGATGTACTGCTGTATCTCTTCATATCAGTATGTCTGTTCTGACCGAAAGCTTTATTTACAATCTCCAGTCTTTCCATA
>CAEFZP010005287.1:0-77500 GCA_903064625.1 Mallotus villosus
ACCTGGGAGACAATTCAATGGAACTCTTCAGGCGGGAGAGAGGGTAAGCTAAGTAAAGTAAGACTTAATTAATAGCACTTTCAACAAGATTTGCCAGCCCTACTCAAAGTCAGAAGAGCGACGAGCGAGAGGAGAGGAGAGAATGGAGAGAGGAGGAATTATCTGATAAGTGCGGGGTAAACCTATGTATTTTAGTTTTAGGTTATGAAGATCACACAGATATTAATAACAATGATGAAAGCAACTTACAGACACAGAAGAGAGTATACTGTTGCTCTGATGCAGGGATCTATGTTAGCAGCTCCCTTGGCTCAGAACTCACTCCCGATACCACCGTTTTAATAGTTCTGAGTTCCATAATATATCCCCAGCAACTGTGGTTGATCCAGTATACCCACCCAAACACTCTATAACCATGATAGATTAAAAGTATGTTACAGTGCATAATAGGTCATGCGACTTTACTGAGCAAATACTGACTGAACATTTATTCAAATATAATGCATTGTGTAAAGTGCTGTTCTCCGTTTCCATTCAACACTACTGAAGTATAAAAGGTAGGTTGCGTTTCTGTCAACATTTCTAATCATGCACTTCTCCCACTGCGCGCCAGTCTCCACTGTCTACTGTCCAGGTTATACAGGCATTGCCTGCTAATATTGCCACAATTATCCACTCTGACATAGTCCAGCTGTTAGCCCACATGCCGAAGGGACCAATGGCCCGGACGATAATGCTCAACTGAAGCGAATGTCCACCTAACAATCATCTCAGGAAGGGTGAGAATGAGAAGTCTAACCAACAATTCTACACTGTTGTTTCCAGAGTTGACTGTAGTAAAGCTCTCTCAAAGGATGAAACGTGACACGTGGAAAACCCAACGTTCTTCTTAGTTTGGCCTTTTCAATAGATTCTTATAGCAATTGATACCATACTGAAACAAGCTGCGTACAGTGTAACTTTATAATGCGACAAATAAGACAGTACTTTCACAACGTTAGCAGATACAATTGCTAAAGACATAATGCGTCGTTGGCACCTGCTGCTTACATCTATTTATCAAATAGGCGGTTGGTTGGTGAGGTGTGATGTTAAGTTGAATCTAATCTGAATCATAATATAATATCTCAGACTGTAGCATGAAATAATTACCGCACGAGATTACACAACAGGTACCAGTATCTTCCATTCATAAACATGATGTCCTTGTCTCTGGAACTGTGACAGAAGGCCAGATATCACACTCCCTGTCAGAACTCAGTATCTACGTTGTGTGTGCTCTGACTGTGTAGGACTCCGTTTGCGTGACTCCTTGGGGGTTAAAGGTCATGGTACCCATCAAGGAAGTAGGGAGGCGCAGCGATCGTCCACAGACCAGCAGTAACAGATGGGCAGTCAGGATGGCAGAGAGACAGACATGGTGCTACTGTATGTGAACACCTCTGAATGCAGGCTCTGCTTATTTAAACACACATTCACACAGTGCTCTCCAGAATAACGCTGCAGCATCTGTTTGAGAGAGCGAATGTGGTGGAAAGACATGTTTAAATGAACATCATTTTCTCTGTGGTAGCAGAATACTTGTGACTATGTTCTGTCAAACCTGTTGCTCTTTTGCGCTCAGTAATGTGAAGCCGACCTTATACATGACAGTTTGCCAACTTGTTGTTCATATGAACTCAGGAATTGCGATGTGGATTGCATGTCGCCTACATGGCGTCGATGCGATTGTATGGTGGTGGCTTTTTGAGATGTTGCTCTTACTCTACACATTCTCCCCACTCACCCTAAACACAAATGTGTATGGGATTCCTTTGATTGCACGGAAAACAGTTTTTTATTATTTTTATCCTTTGGGCGGCCTTCTGAGACAATCACAGGCCCGAACGTACAAATGTTTAATTTGTATATGGGGTCGCTGGGCCTGCTCCTCCCCACCTACCAACTTTCAAGCCAAAACCATCCTTTAGCGCTCTGTAGCGCGAGATTCAAGTCAGGTCACAACTATATACATGACACTGTCATTGTGGCATACTGGTGGTTCACATGTGACAAGAGAAATGCCCATGAGAGGATTAACAGGGAAAAACTTGCGCGTTAGCATGTAAAGTACCATGACTTCGCCGAAATGCAACTGTGACACGTTTGAGATGGATGACATGTTTGAGCGAATGCTCTGGTAGCTCTGCGAGAAAGTGCTATAGCAGGGTGTAAATATTGTGAACACAGTGTTGCTGTGTGTACTTTGCAAGACACACTGGTGCTTGGTAGCAATCGTCAGTCTGCCGTTTGCAAACATTCAAAAGCTAGTCCACTAATTGTCTTTGCTGTTTGAAAAACCTGCCTCCCTTGCGGCTATCAAGTAATCAAACTTGCGATGCTGTGCGTACATTTCCAAAACGTGCTTCAAAATATAGTCGTGCTTAATACCTCGTCACACTCTCTTGCTCTCCCATCACGAGCTGACTAGTCACTGAGCTCTTGACATCCATCAAGAGATTGACCGCCATGTGGCAAAAAATCCCTATGAACATGACGATGATGATCCACATGAACCCCAAGAAGTGATGAACCTGTTTGTGATGAGCGCTTCTTGTGGAAGGATTGTGGAAAGTGAAGTGATCCAGATCTCAACTTTAGTTTGCAATGACCCCTCGTGGTTCTCCGTGGTTACTATCACGGAGCGTCGATGTGGCAGTTCCTCTGATCTCTAAGTCTTGGGTGTTGTGTAATGTATCAGATTATGTAATCTGGAACTATGTCACTCTAAACCTGCGACTCTGAGCCAGCCGACCTAATGCAAATTTGCTACAGAAGAAGAAGTCGTTTAAAACAGTAGAAATATGTAGATGCACTAATGACCGGGGATAAATGTATGTATGTGCTTCATCTATCTAGGTATATATGAGATCCGTTGAATTCATTATTTAATTTCTGGGATGATTATAGTGCAGCAGAATATTGTGTAGTGGAGCATTTGATGTGCAGTTGAAGTAAAGTAGGAAGCAGTAGCAGAAGATTATGAGATTCGGTGGTGCCAACTGCCACTCTGACACAAAGAGATCGCACGCATGACACGCATATACATGTCAATACAAAAGTGATGAAATGAAAAGCGTTAACATGCATAACTATTAGTATTAAGATAATATTACAGTCTCATGTAAAACACAAACATTTCAAATGCTTTCTGTTCCTCAGGCTGGCACTAAAGACCACATAAACAGCAACTGACAGGGATCACATGCACTGCAGGTGAACTTGAGGATAGCTGCCAAACTGCCCGCCGGGCCGTGCCTCGTCCATTACCCTCTTTCTATCATTACTCCTCCTCACTTCTCCCCTCCCTTTGCCCTAGTGCTGTCACTTAGTTGGCGATGAGTGGTTGAACTTGATAAAGATCCAGTATCTCTCTCCTCAGGGGCTTGAGAGCTGAACCTTCCTCAGACCGACAGTGATGTCTGCTGGAAGACCTCGTCTGATCAGTCCTCCCTGAGCTGGAACCAACGCGCACAGAATCACCGGTGTGAGACTTTGAGCTGATGAAGGAGTTAACTGTAATTGTGTTAAATTAGTCTGTCCACAATGACAGAGCACTGACCGTGCTCTGCAAGAACACCTACCTCATGCTTAGCGTTTCGTTTAGCTTGTCATAGAGGACACCTCATAGTCAGTCCAAACTGGACTTACGTGCGTTGCACACAGTGCGACTGGTGGCAACACGCATATTCATACACGGTACATGCACAGGTGAGCAGACACACACACATATATCATTCTGCTACAGTTATTATACACAATTCAAAATGATTATAAACTATAAAATCAACATTTATGAACATACGTGATTTTAACTGACTAGATACATCCACTTGTCGTGAATTATACCACATTTCCTGGTTGAGATGTTTGGAGATGAGTGCAGTGTTGTGCGCAGAGGCGAGCGGGTGGTGTGTGGTAGTATGTGGGCGGTGGTATGTAGTGGAGTGAGGGATCAGTGGTATGATGTTGGTGAGGTAGTGTAGGAAATGCGAGTCAGTAGTGGAGGCGTTTTTGATAGGGCACTGCTGTGGCTATGGGAGGCGTGTATCAGTGCGGTAGTTAGGTGTGATTGTTTTTCGGGATAGTAGTGGCGATTGTAGTGTCTGTGCCCGTGGTGGGTGTTGATGATGAGTAGTTGTGGGTTTTTTCAGTGATGGTAGGTGTTGGGATAGTGATTGACTGTAGTAGTGGGGAGGAGTTTGCGTGTGAGGTAGTGTGTCTTTTATGGATGTATTGATGTAGATAGTTGTGAGTGAGTTTCGTGTGGGTGGTAGTCTGTGGGTGTTCAGTGGTGTGTGTGTGGGATTTCAGTGGACGTAGATTGCGGTGTTAGCTGGTAGTTTGGGGTTTTCTGTGGTAGTTGTGTGTTGGTTCGTGGGTAGTTGTAAGTGATTTGGGAGGAGAATGTTTGTTAGCTAGTGTGTACTTGTTTTGTAGTAGTTGTAGTAGTATGTAGGAAAATGGGTGTTGCGGTAGTAGTGGATGTTTTTGAATTGGGTTGGTAGTAGTAGGTTGTGTAGTGGTAGTTTGTGTGGAGTTGTGGGGTGTTTAAAGTGGGGGATAGTTGTGGGTGGTGTGGTTGACCGTAGTTGTGGCGAGTTTGTTTGTGGTACGTTTGTGGGGGTTTCAGTGAATGGTAGTTGTGGGTGTTTGTGTGCGTAGTTTGTGTGGTAGTTTGTGGGTTGTTTCAGTGGTAGTCTGTGGTGTTGGTTGTCAGCTGAGTCTGTGGGAGTTTTCGTGGGTAGATTGTGGAGTGGGTTCAGTGGTAGTGTGGGTGTTTCAGTGAGATAGAAGTGGTTGTTGATGTGCGTGTTGTGGGTTCTTGTGTGTAAGTATGAGGTGTTTCTGTGGTAGTGGGGTGTTTTATGTGTAAAAGTGGCGTGTTTGTAGATAAGGTAGTTGTGGGTTGATGATGTGATAGGTGTGGGTGCCTTGTGTCTGGTAGTTGTGGGTATTTGTGTGGTAAATGTGGGTGTTTCGTGGTAGTGAGGGTGTTGAATGGGGTTTAGTATGTGGGTTCTTTATAGTAGTGTAGGGACGTGATTCTGTGGTAGTTCGTGGGGACGGGGTTGTGCTCGGTAGTATGTGGGTGTTGTTGATGATGATAGATTGTGCGAGCTTTGTGTAGGTGCGGTGTTTCAGTGGAAGTGGTGGGTGTTTCAGATGTAGTTGTAGTTGTGGTCTGTGTTGCATGTGGTAGTTGTGGGTTGACCTTGTTTGCTGTGAGTAGTGGTGTAGGGTTTAGGGTGGTAGTTGTGGCGTTGTTTGTGGTAGTGGTGTGGGTTGTAGCTTGTTGTGTGAGTCTAGTATGTTGTGAGTTGATTAAGTTGGTAGTTGTCGGATTTGTCTTCCGTGACAAGCTCAGTTGTCGGTTTTTGTTTGGGGTTTTTTGTGGGTTAAAAGTAGGGTTGTAGTGTTGTGGTAAGTTGTGGGTTGATTAGTGTGCGTAGTTGGGGAGTGTGAATGATGTGGTAGTGGGGTGATTGTGTGCGTAAGTGTAGGGTTTCAGTGGTAAGTTGTGGGTTGATTACGAAGTGGTAGTTGGGGAGGTGGTTGTTGATGTGCGTGTTGAGGGTGACTTGAGTGGGAAGTTGTGCGAAGTCCTTGTTGTGGTAGTCGGTCGGCGTTGATTGTGTTCGTAGTCTGTCGGGTTTGTTTAAGTGGTAGTTGTGAGGTGTTATGTGGATACGTTAGTGCTGTTATGTTGCTCGGTAGGATGTGGTGTTTGGTGAGGTAAGTAGGCAGGTGGACTTTAATGTAGCGTAGTAGTGGGGTTTTATACTATGAGGTAGTTGTGGTGTCGTTCAGTGGTAGTTGTGGAGTCTGTTGTTTCAGTGGTAGTTGTGGCGTCTTCACTGGTTGTATGATTGGGGTAGGTCTGTGAGTGCTGTTTTTTGTGGTAGCGGGTGCTTGCATGCTGTGTGTGGCGTGCCTGGGCTGACTAGTTATGAGGTATTGATGGTGCGTATGTGTGGGAGTTTTTGTAGTAGTTGTGGGTGGCTTGTGTGTAGTGTGCAGGGAGTATTCGCGGTAGTTGCATGTGGGTTGATTTCTGTGTAGTTTTTGTGGTTATGTTGTTGTGGTAGATGTGGGTTGTTGCCGTCGCGTATGCTGGTTATAGTAGTGGGTGTTTGTTCGTGTAGTAAGTTGTGAGGGTTTTATGTGGTAGTTGTGGGGGTCTTCAAGTGGTAGTCTGTGGGGTAGTTACAAGTGGTAGTAGTGGGTATATATTGATTGTGGTAGTGTGGGGGCGGTGTGTGTGGTTGTTTTCGGTGATTGTGATGCGTAGGTTGTGGAGTTGCTTGTGTAGTGAGGTATGGAAACTGTTGACCTGTGGTAGTGTGGAGTTGCTTTGTGCGGAGTGTGCGCGGTTTTCAGTAGTTTAGTAGTAGGTGTTTTGTGGTAGTTGGTGGTTTTTTTTGTGTAGTAGTAGGGAGTGTTCCTCGGGTAGTTGGTAGGGGTGTTTTCAGATGGTAGGTGATGGGTTGCTTTCAGTGGTACAGTTGGGGGTGTTTCAGTGGTTATAGTTGTGGGTGTTGACTGTGCGTGTTGTGGATGCTTGTGTGCGGTTTTAGTGAGGATGCACATTGTGTGGTCAGGTGTGACGAGTGCCTGTTGTGCTAGTTATGGGTGTTGAGGTCGTAGTTGTGGGAGTTTTTTAGTATTGTGGGTGCTGTGTAGTAGGAGTTAGTGTGGCGCAGTTTATGGAGTTTCAGTTGTGGAGTTGTTGATTGCTGCGTAGTTGTGACGGTGCTTGCTGTGGTAGTTGTGAGGAGTTTCTGGGATAGTTGTGGGTTGTTGATGTCCGGTAGTAGGGGCGTGCCTTGTGTGCCGTTAAGTTGGCTGGGTTTTCTCTGGTAGTTTGGGTTGTTCCGTGGGTAGTTGGTGGGTGTTGTGTGGTAAGTGGTGTTCGGTTTGTGGCGTTGTTGTAGTTGTGAGGGTTTATAGTATAGGTAGTTGCTGAGGCTGAATGTGTAGGGTAGTTTGTGTGAAGTTGCTTTTGTGGTAGTTGGTGCTGCTTTTGTGATAGTTGTTGGTGGGTGGAATGTGTAGTTGTTCGGAGTTTGATTGTAGTAGTGTCGGTGTGAATGCGTAAGTAGTTATAGGGTATGATGTGGTAGTGCGTTGTTTTGTCGTGCGTTGTTGTCGTGTAGGTGTGGTAGTTGTGGGGTTTTCATGTGAGCTATGTTGTGGGTGTTCTGGATTAGTTGTGCCGAGGTGTTGATGTGTCGAGTTAGTTGTGGGTGACCATTGTGATGAGTATGGGTAAGCTTAGTGTGGTCGTTGGGGGGTGCTTGTGTATGGGTAAGTGTTGGTGTTGATTGTGGTTATGTGTGAGGAAGATTTGTGTAGTAGTTGTCGGTGCTGAAGTAGTAGTTAATGAAGGTTTATCTGATGTCAGAGTAGTTTGCGAGGTGTTTGATGTGTTGATGTCGTGGGTGTTTGTGCGATATGGTAGTTAGTGGTGCTCGTTGTAGTAGTCATGGGTGTTGATGATTGTAGTTGTGGGATGATTGTGTGAGGAGTTGTAGGGGCGTTTCAGTAGTAGTAGTTGTGTTTGTGGTAGTGTGCGGGTTGTTTGTGCTAGTAAGTAGTGGATTGTTTCCGTCGGTAGTTGTTGAGGTTGTTGTTTAAGTGCGTAGTCTTGTGGTTTTGTTTCAGTGGTAGTGTGTGGGATTGTTGATGGAGCTGGTAGTCTGTGAGTGCTTGTTTTGGATGTAGTGGGTGCTCGTCGTGCTGATAGTTGTGGGTGCCTGGTGATTGTGTGCTATTATAAGGGTGCTGATGTGCGAGGGGTAGTTGTGACGAGTTTGTGGATAGTAGTTGTGGGGAGCCTTGTGTAGTAAGTTGTGGGAGTAGTTTATGCAGTAGTTGTGGTTGGTTGATGATGCGTAGTTGTGGGACTTTGTCCGTAGTTGTGGGAGTTTCTGTCCGGTAGTTGGGGGTGTTGTTGTATAGTTGGGGTGTTGTGGGTAGTTGTGGGTTCGTGTAGGAGGCGTAGGTGCGGGTTGTAGTATGTAGGGGGTTTCAGTGGGTAGTTGATGCAGCGGAAGTTGAGCTGATTAGTTGTGGAACGAGATTTAGGGTGCTAGTTGTGGGTGATTTGTTTTGGTAAAGTTTTGGGTTGTTTTCAGTGGGATAGTTGTGGTAGTTTGTTTGTGTCTATCAGTAGAGTCAGTTGTAGGTTTTTGTCAGTGTGTGTAGGTGTTTCAGTGCGTAGTGGTGTTGATGTGGTAGTATGTGAGTGCTGTGTGTATTGTGGGATTTTTAATTCTGACCCGTAGTGTAGGGTTGTGTTTTTCGGTAGTTGTGGAGTGCATTGTGTGGTAGTTTTGGGTTCTTGTGTGGTACTTGTGGGTTGGTTACGGTGGGTAGTTGTGACGGCGTATTCAGTGGTAGTTGAGGGTGTTCGATCGTCGTAGTGTGTGGGAGTGAGTGTGTCGTAGTTGCGGATAGGCTTAGTGTTGTAGTTATGGGTGCTTGTGTATGGTAGTATTGGGGTTTTTCTGTGGTAGTTGTAGGTGTTCTGTATGTAGTGGTGGGTGTGTCGTGGTAGTTGTGGTGTTTTCAGATTGTATTTGTGGGTGTTTCAGTGAGTAGTTGGGGGTGTTTCAATGGTAGTGAGGGTGTTGAATGTGGTGGTAGTTGTGGGACGAGCTTGTGTGGTAGCGCGTGATGTGTGTGTAGTGATGTGGACTGCTTTCTGTGAGGTCAGTTGTTGGTGTGTCTATCTGATGCGTAGCTGGTGGGAGATTGGGTGGTTGTAGTGCGGGATGGCTTGTGTGAGTTGGTGTGGGTGTTTCTGTGGTAGGTGTTGGTGCTGTGAGTGTTAGTTGTGTGGAGCTTGTGTGCTAGCTTGTGCTGGGTGCTTGTTTGGAGTTGTGGGTGTTTCTGCTAGTGTTAGTTGTGGAAGCTTGTGTGGTAGTTGTGGGTGCTGCTTGTTTGGTAGTGGTGGCGTGTTTCTGTGGTAGTTAGTGGGGAAGCTGGTGTGGTATGTTAAGCTGGTGCTTGTCGTGCTATAGTGGTGGGCTGTGTGATGTTGGAGTTTGTTGTATGTGCTTTGTAATAGTTGTGGTGCTGTGAAGTAGTATGGGTGTTGATGTGTATGGTAGTTCGGGGTGCTGTGTGGTAGTTGTGGGCGGTGTGTCAGTGTAGTTGTGCGGTGTTCTGTGTAGTTGCGGGGTGTTTGTGGTAGTCTGGTGTGTGTTGTGTGGTCGATAAGTAGGGTGTTTCAGTGAGTGTGTCGGGTTTGTTCGCAGGTTGTGTTCAGTGAGAGTAGTTGTGGATGTATTGTGTGGGAGTATCAGGGTGTTGTCTGTGGTAGTGTGGGTGTTTTTGTAGTAGTAGTGGCGTGTTTTTCGTGGTAGTGTGGGTGTTGATGGGTAGTGTGTGGTGTTCAGCGGTAGTTGTTGCGTGTGTGTTCATGTTGAACGTAGTGGTTGGTGATGCTGTCAGTGGTAGGTAGTGGGTGCTTTGGGCTCGTAGTTGCTGGGTGTGTCTGTGGTAGTTCTGGGGATTGTGTGTAGTGGTTGGTGCTGGTTGTGTGGTAGATAGAGGGGATGTTCTGTGGTAGATGACTGCGGTGTTGGTGTGTGTCGGTAGTTATTAAGGTGTGCCATGGTGTAGTTGTGCGGTGCTAAGTGTGGGTCTGCTGTAGCGATGTGTGTGAGTCTGTTTGGTGTTCTCTGTGGTTGTGGTTGGTGTTTCTGTGGTAGTTGTGGTGTTTGAGTGGTAGGTGTGGGAGCGTGGTGTGCCATACTTGTGGGTGCTCTGTTTTGTAGTTGTTGGTGTGTTTCTGTGGTAGTTGTGGAAGCTTGTGTGGTAGTGTGCCTTCTTGTGTATGCTAGTGGTGGGATGTTGCATGTGGCGATAGTAGTGGAGTTTTGTGTAGTAGTGTGGTGCTGTGTTTGTAGTAGTTATAGGGTGTTGCAAGCCGCTTCCTGGCCTGTTTCTTCTCTCAATCCCTTCCTTCCATTTCCGTGTCCTCCTCCACTCTCCCCCCTACTGGACCCCTCTTACAATCTCCCTCTGCCCTGGACCGCACTCAACATTTCCCCCACCTTACCCGCTTTTTGCTGTTAACATCCTTTCTCATACGCTTTTCCCACCTACTAACGCCCTACTTGTTTCATCCCCCCCCACTCCCATCAGCGCCCTGTCCCCACCCAACCCCCACGCATTACTCTCCATTTCTACTCTACCTCCCCGCTCTTCCCCTCACGTTCCCTCCTCGTTGTCCATTCTCGTGCCCTACCTCCTCCCCTACATTGTCTTAACCCCCACACCACTCATACTCATCATCGTCTCACGCCTTCCTCTTTCCCGCTTTTCACTCTACCCTCCCTGCCTACTTCAACCCGACTGTCTCCCTACCCACTGATTCGCCCCCCCCCCGTCCTACTCAATTCTTAGCCCTCGAACTCTTACACCTCCCCTTACAACCACATTCCATCTAGTCTCCCGTCGGTCCACTACCCCATCCTCCACTCCCGCCCCCCATCCCCACCTCTACATAAACACCCCCAAACCCACATGCGGTTTCATGCCCCCACAAAAGCTCTCTCCTAACTAATCATCCCACCTTTAATCGTCTTTCCGATCCGGTGCTTTGTCTCCGGTTATCGTGCTGAGGTAGTATGTGGGTGCTTGTGTGGTAGTTGTGGGGTGTATTCAGTGCCGTAGATGTGGGTGTTTCATGTGGTAGTAGAGGGTGATGAGATTGATGTTGATAGTTGATGGGAGCCTTGGGTTAGTAGTTTGGGCTTGCAATGTGTGCGTAGTTGTTGGTGCGGATGTGGTAGTATGGGAGGTTGTTTAAGTGGTAGTTGAGGTGATTGAGTGGGTAGTTGTGGAAGCCGTGTGGGAGTTGTGGGTGCTGTGTGTAGTTGCTGAGGTGGTTGGTTCAGTGCGTATGTTGCGGCGGGGTTTTTTCAGTGCTTCAGTGAACAGTTAGAGTGTGGTTGTGCGGCTTGTTTTTTCTGTGGTAGTTCGTGGGTTGGGTTTGTGAGTATGTTGTGGCTTTGTTGCGGTGTGGTAGTAGCTCGGTGTTCAGTGGTAGTGTGGGTGTTTTCAGTGGAGTTGTGATGTTTGTGCCTGTTGGTAGGAGTGGGCTGTTTACTGTGAGTAGTTGTGGGTGTTGTTTTGTACTAGTAGTAGTGGTAGTGTTTTTCGCTCGCCAGTAGTAGAGTGGGTCTGTTGATGTGGTTTGAGTTGTTGGTGTTTCAGTGTAGTTGTGTGGGCCTGTGTGAGTAGTTGGATGAGTGCTTGTGTGGTAGTAGTGAGGTGTGTGTTGAGTTGTCTAGTTGTTAGAGTGTTAAGTCTGTGGCTAGTTCAATGCGCGAGCTTGTGTGGTAGTCGTTGTTGGTGCTGTGTGGTTGAGAAGATGGGTGTTGTCTGTGGTAGTAGTGCGTGTTCTGTGAGTGATAGTTATTCGGTGTGCCTGGTGTGAGTGCTGTGTGCTAATGTGACAGTAATTAGTTCTGGTTGACTTGCCTGGGTGTTGTCTGGTGTTTCTGTGCGTTGTGTGTGTGTGTTGAGTGGTAGTTATGTGCGGAGCGTGTGCGTGCTAGTTGTGGTGCTTGATTTGGTAGTTGTGGTGTGGTTCTGTGAAGTAGATTGTGGAAGCTTGTGTGCGAGTTCGTAGCGATGATTGATGTGCTAGTGGTGCCGGGTGGTGTTGATGTGGTAGTAGTAGTGGGAGTTTGTGTAGTAGTGGTGGTCATTGTGTAGTAGTTATGCGTGTGATGTGGCTAGTTGTGGGTGTGTTTCAGTGGTAGTATGTGGCGTGGTTCAGTGGTAGTGAGGGTGTATTGAGTGTTAGTGTGTGGAGCTTGTGTGCTAGTGTGGGTGCTTGTTGGTAGTTGTGGGTGTTCTGTCGCGTAATTGTGGAAGCTTGTGTCGTAGTGTGGGTGATGCGGGCTGATAGTGAGGGTGGGTGTTGACTTGGAGTTTGTGTAGTAGTTGTGGCGTGAACCTGTGTGGTATAGTGGTGGGGTTGTTGTTCAGTGCGTAGTGCTAGTATGTGTGGTGCGTGTTCAGTGCGTAGTTGTGGGGCTTATTTTCTGTGGTAGTTGTAGGGTGTGTCAGTGGTAGTTGCTGGGTTCTTTTTCTGTGCCGTTGTGTGGGTGTGTTTGTGGTAAGTTGTGGACTGTTGGTGTCTGGTAGTAGTGAGTACGGGGTGTTTACGTTGTGGTAGTTAGTGGTGTGCGTGCGTGATAGTGTGCGCGTCGCTAAATGTGCGTTGTTCTGCGGTGCTTGTGTGGTTGTTGTAGATGTTTTTGTGGTAGTTGTGGTGTTTGAGTGGTAGGTGTGGAGCTGCTGTGCTACCTTGTGGCTGCGCTTGTTTACGTAGTTGCGTGTCTGAGGGTAGTGTGGATTCTGTGTGCTAGTGTGTGAGAGTGGTAGTAGTGGGAGTTGTGTAGTAGTGGGGTGATGTGAGCTATGTAGTATCAGGCGTGGTGATGTGTAGTGTGCTATGTGGTAGATTGCTGGTGTGTGTGGTTGTAGAGCTCGTAGCGGGTGTTTATGTGTAGTGTAGGGTGTGTTTCAATGAGTAGTTCGTCGGGCTTGTTGCAGTGGTAGTGTTGGTGTTTCAGTGAGTAGTCATGGGAGTTGATAGCGTTGTAGTTGTGGGTCGGTTTGTCGCCCTGGGATAGTGTGCGGTGTTTCAGTGGTATGTGTTGGTTCTGTTTGTTTCAGTGAGTAGTATGTTGGTAAGTTTACAGTGGTAAGTTCGTTGTTGTAGAGTGGGGGCCAGTGTGGTAGTTGATGGGGGAATCTGTTTGTATGAAGTAGTTGTGGAATTATTATGCCTGATAGTGGCGGGTTCGTGTTAGATCGGTTGAGATCATAGTAGTGGGAGCAAGGTTTTTGTGTAGTAGTTGGGGGTTTCGGATGATTACCTAAGTAGCTTAGCGGCAGTTGTTGTGGTTGTTTGCTGGCGTGAGCTGCAGTGCAGTAGTTGTCGACGGGTTTAAGTGATAGGTCGATCGGCGTTGTATGTGATTTAAGTGGGTAGTTGAGGAAGACGGGTTTGTTGGTTGATGTTGTAGTTGTGACGGAGATATCGACGGTATTTGATAGTTGTGGGTGAATGTGTGTAGGTTGGTCGGGTCTTTTTTAGTGGAAAATGTGTTAGATATGTGGGGGAGGTTAAGTGGTAGTTGTGGGTTTTTTCAGTGCGGGGCTCAAGTTGTAGGGTTTTATAAGTGGTAACTGTCTGTGAGTGAGAGAGGATAGGTAGTCCAGGGTTTCCAGGCTAGGGCAAGTCGAGTGAATTGTGGAGTCATATGGGACGTTTTTATAGATGCCGTGAGTATGCTGGGTTGTGTTTTTGGTAGTTGTGCCGATTGATAGTGATAGGAGTCAACAGTGTGGTTAGTTTTGGGCGTTATTACTGGAGTGTGGGTAATGTGGGGTGTCTTAAAGTGAAGCGTAGTCGTGGGTGTTGAAGTAGGTAGTTTGAGCGGTTGTTGATGGTAGCGCGCCCGAGTGTGCGGAGTGAGTGGGATGTTTGTTGTTGTAGTAGTCTGATGGTATGATTGTATTTGTTTGTTTCTGTGTAGTATGGGTGATTAGTATGGTAGTTGGAGGTTAGTTTATGTGGTAGCTGGTAGTTTTTGAGAGTGTTTCTGTAAGTAGTTGCGGGTGTTTTCGTGCGTAGTTATTGTGGGTGTTAAGTGGTATTTGTGGGTGTTTCAGTGCAGTAGTTGTGGGTGTTTCAATGGATAGTTGAGGGGTTGTGAGGTGTGGGTAGTTGTGTGGGAAGAGCTTTGGTGGTAGTTGTGGGTGCTTGTTGTGGATGTAGCAGTGGATGTGTTCTGTGGTATGTGTGTTGGTGTTTGGCTGTGAGTAGTTGACTGCGAGCTTGGGTTGTTGTCGTGGGTGATTGTGTGGTTGTTGTGGGTGTTTAGGTGGTAGTTGTGGGTTTGAGTGGTTCAGTTGTGCGGAGATGTGTGCTAGTTTGTTAGTGGGGGCTTGTTTGGTAGTTGTAGGCGTGTTGCGTGGGTTAGTTGTGGAAGCTGCTTGTGAGTTTTGGTTAGTGAGGTGTTGGAAATGAGTAGTTATGGTGTTGATGTGTAGTATGAGCTTGCACCTTGCATCGTGCGTTAGTCTGTGGGTGTTCAGTTGAGGTAGTTGGGGGGTTTTCTGTGGTTAGTTGTGGGTGTGTTTGTGCGTGTCTGTGAGGTGTTTGTGTGTAGGCGTGTGGTAGTAGTGGGATGTTGTCTTCGTGGGTACGTTTCTGGGGGTTTCAGTTGGTAGTGTGAGATTTTGTTATTGTTTGGAGTGGTAGTAGGAAATGGGTTAGGTTGATGATAGGTAGTCTGCAGAGGTTGTTTTGGATTTAGAAGTAGTAGGAGTGAGGTGTTTGTTTATTACTATTGGTAGGACTGTGAGTTGTGGGTTGTATAGATGTGGGAGTATGGTTGTGGCGCTAGGTGCTAGTAAGATGCCAAAAGCAGGTCTAGTGTGATGTGCTTGTTTGGGTAGGTCGCTTGGTGAGTCTGTCGTCTGGTAGTAGTGCGGTGTTGGTGTCGTTAGGTGTTGACGTGTGATGTGAGCTGAGGTATGGGAGATATGTGTGAGAATAGTTGTTGCGTGATTGTATATGGGATGTGTAGGTAGAAGAATTCGGATGTATTCATGTGGGTATACTGGGTGTGGTGTCGTGGTAGTTATTGGTGTGCCTGGTGCCATGGTTAGTAGTTGTGGCAGGTGATAATGTGGTATGGGTTACTGTTGTGATTGCTTTGTGCGTTTTGTTATTTGTGTTTATGTGGGTTGTTGGTGTTTCTTGGTAGTAGTTGGTGCTTTGATTGAGATGATAGAGTCCTGAGGAGGAGATTGTGTGATCAAAGTGTTGGCGGGGATTCTGTATTGTATGCGTCCAGATGCGTGTGATAGGGGGGGGGTAGGTGTCGAGAAGAGTATGGTGCTGTTGTGCAGAGGGGCTAGTTTGACCGAGAATTATGGTAGGAGGATAGTAGGAGGGCTGTTGTGTGTATCGGTAGTATATGAGGCGGAGTAGTTTGTCCGTAAGGAGTTGTCGGGTGTAATTTGTGTCGTAAGTTATGCAGGTGTGATGTGGTAGTTGTGAGGTGCTGTTTTGCATTGTTGAGGGTAGTTTGTGGTTGTTTTCAGCTGGTCAGATGTGGTCGTTGTTTACAGCTGCGTAGTTGAGGGTTTGTTTTGACTGTTGCTTGTATGGTGGGAGGAGACTTGGGTTGGTTAACGTTGTGGGTTGCATGTGTGAGTAGTTGTTGGTTTGTTGTCTGTGCGTAGTTAAGGATGTGGTAGTGGTGGGTGGCTGGTTCAGCTGGTAGTTTGAGGGGCCTTGAGTGGGTAGAGTTGTGGAAGACTATGTGTGGTAAGTTAGATGGGTTTGCGGTGTTGTCGTGTGGTAGTTATTTGGTGCATGAATGGTGTAGGCGTGTGGGGGTGGAAAGTATGTGCTTGACGTGGCTTCTGGGATTGATGTGTGGGAGTAGTTGTTGGATTTTTAGAGTGAGGGTATCTGTGGGTTCTGGTGTTTCGCAGGCGCAAATCGCGTAGTAGTAGTGGGTGCATTTTTTTGTCGGTTGTTGTGGGTACGGTTGTTTACTGTGGGTCCACAATTAGGGTAGAGTGAGGATTAGTTGTTTGTCGGTAGTTGTGGATGACGTGTGGGTGTGAATAGGAGATAAGTGGAGTTGTTTACGGTACGGTAGTAAGAATAGTTGGTGTTTGTTTGTGGTATCGGTGTAGTTTGTTGTATGTGGCTAGTTGTGGGCGGGAGAAATGTGTCGGTTAGTTGTGGGTGATTTCTGTAGGTTGTTGTAGGTTGTTTATGTGGTAGTTGGGGGGTGTTGTGATTGGATAGATGTGGACGTTTTAAGTGAGTAGTTGTCGGGTATCATGTGTATTAGTGCGTAACGTAGATGCGGGGTGATTGTGTGGTAAAGTAGGCTGCAGGAGTGTGTTATGTGGTAGAGTTGCGATGTTTGATAGATGGGTCAGGTATGTTGCAGGTGTGTATGTGGGTAGTTGTGGAGATTATGTGTGGTTGTTGAGGGTGTTGTTGGTATGTGTGATGGGTGTTTCTTTCTGTGGTCAGTTGTACGTTGGCGTTGTTATGAAGTCGTAGTTGGGGAGCTTGTGTTCTAATATATGCTGGACGCCTGTGCTATGGGTAGTTGTGGCGTGTTTCAAGTGGTAGTGTGGAGAGCGTGTTGATGTGGTAGTCTGTGGGTGAATTGTGTGGTAGTTGTATGGATTTTCGGCTTGAGTAGTTGTGGGGGTGTGTTTTGTGCGAGTCGTCGGCCAGCTGATTTTGTGGCTGTACTGTGTGGTGTTGGGTGGTTGCTTTATGATGGCCAACGTAGTTGTGGGTGTTGTTTGTTGGGTAGTTCTGTTGGCTGCTTCGTGTGATAGTAGTGGCGCGGTGTTTCTGTTCCCTGATAAGTAGTTGGGGTGTTTGTGTGGGTAGTATGTCTGTTTGTGTCTGTGATAGTGGTGGCGAAGACGATTGTGTGAGTGGTGTTGGGTGATTTGTGGACGTTGTTTATGTAGGTGCTTTATTTCCGGTAAGTGTTGGTTAGTTGAGTAGCTTAGTTGATGCGGGCTGTGATGAGTAGATCAGTATGATGGAAAGATTGGTGTAGATAGCGTTGTGGCGTGGTTTGTGTAAGTCAGGTGGTAGGTAGGTGTGGGTTAGGTTTGTTTAAAGTGGTAGTCGTGGGTGTTGATCTGTAGAAGTAGTTGTAGGGAGTTGGTTAGATTATTAGTGGGTGATTTGTAGTAAGAGTTACTGGCGTTGTTGAGTGTGAGTGGTGAGGAGTAGTGAGATGGGTGTTTTTAGGTGGGTTAGGAGTAGTGGGTGATTTGTGTGTGAATCGAGTTATTGGTTGTTATATAATCGATAGGGGTAGGTTTTAGGGGTGTTTGTTGATGAGGAGTGTGGCCGTGTCTGTTTAAGTGGTAGTTGTAGGAAGTGTTTCTTTTAGTAGAGTTAGTTAGATGAGAGGTAGTGACTGTGGAAGAGCTAGTTGTGCGGTGAGGCTCGTTGTGGTAGTTGTGAGGTTTTTCATGTGTAGTAGTTAGGGTCGTAGTTGTAAGTTTGTGAAAGTAGTCAGTGTGTAGTGTGGGTCTATGGAGTAGGGAGTCGTTTCATGTGGTCAGAAGTTAGTGTGGGTGTGTAGTTAGTTGGTGTGTATGTTTAGGTAGTTGTTGAGCTTGTGTGAATAGCTTTGTGTGGGTGATTCTGTTGGTAGGTGATGGGTGTTTCTGTCCATGTGGTGGTAGTTGTGGAAGATTGTGTGGTAGTTGTGGGTGCTTGTTATAGTGGTAGTTGTAGGGTGCTTGTGTGGTAGTGCGTGGAGTGCTTGTGTGGTAGTTAGTGGGTGTCCTTACACAGTTGCGAGTTGTGATGGTGTTTTCGTGGTAGTTCAGTGGAGAGTGGGTGTTTGTTTTTAGGTAGTTGTGGGTGGTTGTGTCGGTAGTATGTGGATAGTGGGTGTTTACAGTCCGGGTAGTTGTGGGTTGGTTTCAGTGGTAGTATGGGATGGTTGCTAGTGGTGTTGTAGTAGGGGAGTGTTCTCGTGGTAGTTGTAGGGTCTTTTTTATGTGAATCCCGCAGTGAGTAGTGCGGGGTGTTTTGTTTGTGTGGTAGTTATGAGATGTGTCCTAGTTGTGTAGTTGTGCAGGGTGTTGCTAATGTGGTGTTATGGGTGATTTGTGTGGTTTTGTTGTTTGCGTGTTGCTGTGCAGTTTAGTTGTGAGGTTGAATTATTTTGAAGCTTGGGTTAGTTTGTTGGGAGATGGTGTTGACTAATTGGGCGGATGCTTGATTCTGTAGTTGTGGGTTTGTTCTGTGCGCTAGATTGTTAGTCGTGGAAGACTTTTGGAAGGTAGTGTGGTTAGTGTGTGACCTAGTGTGGCAGGTGTTGCCAAGTGCGAGAAGGTCTGTGTTAGTAGTTGAGTGTGTCTGTGTAGTAGTTATGGGTGTTGATTGTAGGTAGGTTATCGATGTTCTGTGGTAGTTGTGCCGTGTTTGTTTCAGTGGTAAGTTCGTAGGGTTTGTTTTGTTCAGTGGTAGGTGAGGGGGTTTCAGTGGTAGTTAGTGGGTGTTTCAGTGGTAGTTGAGAGGGGTTTGATGTGATTGGTCAGGTGGGTGATTGTGTGAGTATAGTTGTGGGTTTTTCTGTAATGGGTAGTTGTGAGTGTGATATTGTGGATAGTAGTGTGGGCTGGTGTTTGGTGCCGTAGTAGAGGGTGTTTATGTATGGTTAGGTAGTTGTATGTGGGGTTTTTTCGTGTTTGTGATAGTCATGTGGGGTGTTTCAGTGGAGTAGTTGTTGGTGTTTCCAGAAATGTAGTATGTGGGAGTTGAGGTTGTATGGTTGCTGGTGTTTTAGTGGTATACTACTATTAGTTGTCGAGCGTTAGTCTTCAGTGGTTATTTGTCGGGTGATTAAGTGCTAGTTGTGGTTGCGTTGTTTAAGTGGGAGTAGTGAAGGGTCTGTTAGAGGTGTCAGATTGTGGGAGATGGAGGTCTGTAGTTAGTGGGTGAATGTGTGTGACCAGTAGTTGTACGGTGTGTACGCGTGCGTAGTTGTGCGGATGTTTAAGATGGTAGTTGAGGGATGTTGCGATCTGTGCTAGATAGATGGGAGATGCTTGTGAATGAGATAGTTGTGGGGATGGATGTTGGATTTCATGGTAGTAGTAGTAAGGAGTGTCTTCAGTAGACCCTGGTTAATAGTGTGTGTTTGTTGTGAATGGTAGTAGTTGTGGGCTGTCGCCGTAGTGTGATGGGAGCTTGTGTGTTAGTTAGTGAGGAGCTTGCATGCGTGGCAGTGTGGGTGCTGATGTTTGGTAGTAGTGGTGTTTTTGTCGCGTAAGTAGTAGTAGTGGCGGTTTGTATGTGTGCAGAGTTAGTTCGTGGTCTGTGGGAGCTGGGGTGTAGTTGTGTGGGAAGTGCTTGTGTGGTAGTTGTCAGGAGTGTTCTGTGGTTGGGTAGTTAGTGGGAGCTTGTGGTGTAGTTGTGGGTGCTTTGTGTACGGTAGTTGTCGGCGTGATTTCTGTGGATTATAGTTGTGGTGTTTGGTGGTAGTTGTGGCGAGCATGTGTGGCTAGTAGTGGGTGTGGTTATGATGGTAGTTGCTGGGGAAGATTGGGTGCGTAGTAGTGATGCGTGCTTTAGTGTGCGAAATAAGTGGTGGGGGTCGATGTACGGTTTAGTTGTGAAAAGAGTTTGGTTAGTAGTTGTGGGTGATTAGTTTGTAAGTAGTTATGGGTGTTGCATGATGTGCTATAGGTTGCTGGGTGATAAGTGGAGTAGTTGATAGAGTGACTTTAGATTTGCTTGTGCTGATAGTTATGGGTGTTTGTTAATGATGCGTAGTTTTAGCGGTGAATGTGGTCAGATGCTAGTGTTGGTGTTTAAGTGCCGTAGCTGAAGGTGGTTTAGTGGTTAGGTGATGGTTGTGATATAGTAGTTGTAGGAGGTGAAAATGTTGTGGTAGTTTAGTGGGTTTTAATGTGGTTAGTTTGGGGGTGTTTATGTGGTCAAGGCGTGGGCTGAATTGTGTGAGTAAGTAGTGGGTGTTTCTGTGAGTACCGTAAGCTTGCGTGTTTGAGTCGTAGTATTGTGCTGAGCTTGTGTCATAGTTGCCCTGGACGCTGTGTGGTAGTGTGGGTTTGTTTCAGTGGTAGTTTCGGGAAGGTGTTGTTGAAGTGTGACGTATAGTGCTGGGTGCATTGTGTGAGTCGCGTAGTTGCTGGATTTTCGGTGGTATTATGTGGGTGTGTTGAGGTAGGAGTATAGGAGTGATTTGTGGTTGTAGCTTGTGGGTTTGTTTATGATCGGTAGATTGTGGGTTGTAGTTGTGGTAGAGTTGTGATGTGCTGATAGTTGTGAATAGTAGTAGGGTGTTTATGTGGAGTAGTAGTTGGTGTTTGTGTGGGTAGTTGTTTGTTGTGTATGTGGATAGTTGAATGGGAGCTTGATGATGAGATTGTTTGTGGGTGCTTGTGTATGCGTATGTTGGAAGCGTTTTCGTCTTATGTGGTAGTTTGTGAGATGTTGTTGTGGATAGTCGTGGAGTTTTTAGTGATAGAGTAAGTTAGTAAGGGCGTCGTAGGTTTGTGGTAGTAGTGGCGTTGCTTGTGTGCCCGTAGTAGTGCGAGAGTTTCTGTGGTAGCTAGTTGGTGTTGTTTGAGTAGTGGTGTTGCGTGTGTCTGTGGTAGTGATGTGACGGAGCTTGGTGGTTGTTCGGGGGTGATTGTGTGGTTCGTTTGTGGGTTGTTTCTGTGGTAGTGTTGGTGTTTGACAAGTCGTTAGTTGTGGAGATGTGAAAGTTGTGGACGCTTGGGGTCGTGAGTGGGTAGTTGTGGGTGTTTCAGTGTAGTAGTGTTGGGTGTTGATACTGTGGTAAGTTGTGGAGTTGATTGTGTGAGTAGGTGTTGCTTTTAGGGTGTAATTTGGTATTTGTGGGTGTGTTTGTAGGTCCGTCGGCGAGGAGAATTTTGCTGGTGTTGATGGGTTGTGATGTGCGGAGAGTTGTGAGGTGGTTTGTGGATAGTTGTTTGGCTATAGTCGTGTGAATGTGATAGTGTGATAGTTTAAGTGGGTGTTCTGTGCGTAGTAGCTGGTGATTTGGGTGGTAGTTGTTGTTTGTGTATGTGGTAGTTGTAGACGGAGATTCGTAGTGAGTTGTTTGGGGGGATTTCGTGGCTGAGTTCTTGTCAGTGTTTCTGTGGTAGTTGTTAAGGTGTTTCTGAGTCGTTCGTTAGTTGTGACCGGAGCTGTTGTGCTAGTTGTGGAAGATTGTGTGCTAGTTTGAAGTTGATGGGTTGTTTCAGTCGGTAGTTGTGGTTTTGTCTTCAGCTGGTGTTGTGGGTTGTTGAATGTGGTACGTTGTGGGAGTTTGTTTTTTAGTAGTCTGTAGGGTGCTTGATGTAGTAGTTAGGGTGTTGATGTGGGTCAGTTGTGGGCATGTTTCCTGTGGTAGTTGTGGGGATGTTGGTGTGCTAGTTATTGGGTTTTTAATGTGGTAGTTTGGTGAGTAGTCGTGCGTAATTTGAAGGTGTTCTTGTTTCAGTTTGTACGTTTGTGAGGTGTATTATAGCTGGTAGTTGTGGGTCTAGGTTGATGTGAGTAGCTTCGTGGGGGTGTGAGTGTGTGCGTAGGTGTGGGTATTTTTTATGCTAGGAGTTAGGGGTTGGTTTGATGTAGGTATGTAGCTGATGCCTAGTGTGGTAGCTAGTGGGGTTGTTTATGTATGGTAGTAGTTGAGTTTTCGTTGTGGTAGTTCGTTGGTTTCGGTAGCTCCGGATGCGTAGTTGTGGGAGCTTTGTTTGCATAGTTTTGGATGGAGTGCTTGGTTGGTAGATTGGTGGGGGGTTATGTGGGTAGTCGTGGAAAGATTGATGTGGGTTAGTATGTGGGCTTTCTTGTGTGGTAGTTGTGGGTGCCCTATGTGCTGGTAAGTTGTGCTGTGCTTGTGTGGTAGATGTGGAGGTTCAGTGGTAGTTGTGGAGTTTCAGTGCGTAGTTGTGAGAGTGTTGTTGTGTTTTTGGTAGTTAGTGGTGGGTGGTTTGATGTGGTGTAGGGAGAGCTGTTGTTAAGTGGTAGTTGTGGGGATGTATGTGGCAGGAGCTTGTGGATATGTTTGTTGTGGTAGTATGGTAGTTTCTCGTAGGTAGTTTGGGTGTTTTTGATAGTAGTAGTGGGTAGTAGGGAGGGTGTTTTCGTCGGTAGTTTCGGACTGTGAATGTGGGTTAGGCTTGGTGTTACAGTGGTTGTGTGGAGTGACATTGTAGTGGTAGTTTTTGAGTGATTGTGCTGTGTGGGTATAGTGGAGTGTTGGTGTGACGTAGTTGTTGGTTGGTGTGTGTCTGTGGTATAGTTGTGGGCGCTTGCTAGTGTGGTAGTGTGGTGCTTGTGTGGTAGTGGTGTAGTGGGTGTATTTTGGTTCTGTAGGTAGTAGTGGGTGTTTCTGTGTGGTAGTATTGGTGTGTAATGAGTTGTAGTGTGCGGCCATGCTAGTTGTGGCATGTTATGGGTGCTTGTGTGGTTGTTATTCGTTGGTGTTTGTTGCATGTGCGTAGTTGGTGGTTGTTTAGACTGGTTAGTTGTGGAGTTTTGTGTACTTGTGGCTGATTGTTTGTAGTGTGGCGTGTTTGTGGATGAGTTGCGGAATGTGTGTGCGTAATGCTGATTAACTTGTGCTGCTAGTGGTGGGTGTTGATGGGCGAGAGTTTGTGTATAAGTTGTGTGTGACTTGGGTACGTAGTTAGTTATGCAACCGGTGTTCGATTGTGGTAGTGTCGATTGGCATTATGCGGTAGATGTGGGTGTTCAGTGGTAGTGTTTGTGGGACCTGTTCAGTGGCTAGTTGAGGGGTTGATGTGGTAGTTGTGGGTGCTGTGTAGGTAGTTGTGGGTTTTTCTGTGGTAAGTTGTGAGTGTGTGTGTGGTAGTTGTGGGTGTGTTTGTGTAGTAGTAGCGGGTGTTTCTGTGGTAGTTTGTGGGTGTGGGTGTTTCGTGGTGTAGTGGTGTGGGGTGTTTCAGTGGTAGTTGTTGGTGTTTCAGTGGTAGTCGTGGGAGTTGATGTGGTAGTGTGGGTGTTTTCGTGGTAGTTGTGGGTGTTCAGTGGTATTGTTGGTGTTTCAGTGGTAGTTGTTGGTGTTCAGTGGTAGTTGTGGGGTGTTGATGTGGTAGTTGTGGGTGCTTGTGTGGTAGTTGTCGGTGCTTGTGTGGTACTTGTGGGTGTTGGTGTGGTAGTTGTGGCATCAGGTATAGTAGTTGTAGTTGTAGTTTTAGGTACTACTGTGGTATATAGGTTATCAACGGTGACAATCACACAACGCAGGTCAGAGTGATATTTTTTGCTGTAAAAATATTTATCCAACACATTTGTTAGTTGGTAGACTTTTTCTAATTTGGTACTGAAAATGATAGATCACTGATTATAAAACAACTTAACTGATAGAGAACCACGTGATTTAGCAAAACTTACGTGACTGCCATTTCCTTATTCACTGCCTGGGAGACGAAGCAGATAGAATGGTCCTGTCTGTCGTCATCTGCTGTTGGTGTCCATCTTATCGTGAACTGTCCAGGTGCAGTCTTGGTCTTTGAAAAATTGTGCGGACCACTTACCAGAAGCTCAGAAACACTTAAAAAAACACAACAACACATTCCTATAAGTATTCTTCTACACTTGGGATATGTAGCATCAGTCCTAGGCAGACAGACTGATTGATGTAAAGTACACACTGCATCCTAGTGTGAATACATGAGTTACAGTGTATTTTCCTCACGTAGTATAGAGGGCCTCTGCCCTGACTGAGATCTCCAGTGTGTGGCTGACAGCGACGTAGAGGTGGGTTCCGTAGGCCGGCGTCGGGGACAGGAACCTGGGGAGATATTCCCCCTCTGCACAGGAGGGCACTGCAGCCCCAACTGGAGGACAAGGCAGCCATGAATACTGAGATGTACTTCTGTCTTTCACATGCTTCATAGTCGTATACTTTGATAATTGTAACAGCCAACCCACACACTTGACGGTTGGATATTTTTAAATTGTAAAATACACATCCATCCCCCAGCCTGTCATAGACATTAGTGTAGCCTATCCTGTAGATAATATCTACCTCTGACTGCAAACTGTACGGGCACCTTGCTGATAGGTCTGCGAAAGTTGGCGTACCACCATAGCTCCCGGGGCCCGGCCCTGACTTGCGAGCCATCCTTGTAGGTCAGGATTATTAACGAAGCGGGGATGTCTTCCATCACAAGCTCCACTCTGTACGTGTTTCCAACTGGAATTTCAGGCCTCATGTACAATAGCGTGCATGCCTCCTGAAGGGTCAGAAACATAATGTTGAATAAAGGTGATATGACTGTAATTATGGAATTTAGTTGGTCTTGGTTATGCAAGTTGTCTTAGGTGTCTTCAGTGATTATTGTGATCTAATAATGTTTGTTATTTTATTAGTGAGTTTTCCTATCGTGCCTCCGGCTGTGTACTTGTCTAATTAAAAAAAATCAGGAAACAAATTAGAAGAAAGAGAATCACTGTAATTATTCAGAGTTTGTTTCAAATGTGACGGTGTGTAGCTTGACCTGTGAGTATTATACAACTGTCTGTGTGTGAGCTCCTTGGGTCCTCACACTCAGTCTAAAAATGCTTGGATCAAGTTGTGAACAACCAGCACACACTGTGCACCGAACCGGGGTCCCCATCTGGATCATGGGCCAAAAGCCTAAAATACCTGGGACAATTCACTGGAACTCTTGAGGAGAGAGAGAGAGAGAGAGAGAGAGAGAGAATCGTTTTTATGTGAACCCTTGTATTTAGTTTATAAGATCACACACATTGGTTCTTCCCTTTGGCACTTATTTTGGTTTTTCACAATGTGTGCTTCATGTTTTGGCTACCCGCAATGTTTGGGGCTATCTCGTTGTTATGATCAGTGACCGCTTTGGATAAAAGCGTCTAGTAAATGAATACATGTAAATGTAGGTTAATATAAATGATGAATGCAACTTACAGCAGAAGAGGTATGACTGTGGTCTGTGGGGATCTGTTAGCTGTCCCTGTGTCAGACCTCACTCCCAGATCCACCTTAGTTCTTAGTGTCCATGATATATCCACATCAGCTGGTTCGATCAAATCACCATTCGGTCTATAAAGATTGCACAACATAGAAAAATAGAAAACATGTTGTAGGTGTTGGTGTCGTGGGTGTGCTAGTTGTAGTCGTAGGTGGGGGTTTGGTAGTTGTGGGTGTTGGTGTGGTAGTCGGTGTTGTAGTTGGTGTGGTAGTTCCCTGGAATTCTTTAGGGTAGAGACAGAATAGACCCTTGTATTTAGTTCATAAGCTAACACTAATTAATACAGATGATACTTGCAACTTACATAATAAGAGGTATGGCTCTCTTGACCATCCTTCCAGGATCCTTCTCCGATCCACCGTAGTTGTTACAGTTTACACATGGTATATCACCAACATCTGGTTCGATCAAATCACCAACATCTGGTTCGATCAAATCACCAACATCTGGTTCAATCAAATCACCAACCTCTCGGGTGATCGAATCACGAACAGTCAGTCTTTGAAGATGGCCCCGACATAGCAAAATAGGAAACAATGTTGTTGTTATTCATGCATTGGACTGAATTGAGCATGAACATTACAAACATAGTATGCTTGTGTAAAGTTCCCGCATTTCATTTACACTTACTCAAGTGTAAAAGGTAGGTTGGTTGTCAACATTTCTAATCATGACTTCTTCCCACTGGCACCAGTCTCCACTGCTACTGTCCAGGTTATACAGAGCATTGCTGCTAATAGTGCCACAATTTCCACTCTGACATGTCCATCTGTCAGCCCAGGCTGAATTGGGACAATGTGTGTGGGCCAACTTGAAGCGAATGTCCACCTGCAATCATTCAGCAGATGTGAAGTCTAACCAACAATTCTATACTGTAGTTGCTATGTTGGACTAACTCATCAAACGTGAAACATGCTGAAAATCCCTACATTCTAGTTTGTTTTTCAATAGATTATAAAGCAATAGATACCATACTGAAAAAGATGAGTACAGTGTAACCTGCTAGCACACACTTGAATCATTCACTTCATATGACAAATAAGACATACTTTCACAACGCTAGCAGATACTAGATAATGGTCTGTTTGACATGCTTACATGGATTTATATTCTTACATCTATTTATCAAATAGGCGGTTATATCTCAGACTTTGCATGAAATAAATGCCAACCAGTTACATCAACCAGTATCAGTATATTCCATTCAAAAACATGAGTCCTTGTCTGTGCTACTTTGCAGAAGACAGATATCCACACTCCCCTGTCAGAATTATTTTTCTACTTTGTGGTCTTACTGTGTAGGATCCGTCTGCGTTGACTCCTTTTTGGTTATAGGTCATGGTCCCTCCGTGGAAGTGGGAGGCTGAGGATCCAGAGACCAGCAGTAACAGAGGCAGTAGGATGGTAGAGACAGACATGGTGCCTACTGTATGTGAACACCTCTGACTGCAGCATCTGCTTTTTAAACACACATTCACACAAGTGCTCTCAAGAAAACGCTGAGCATCTGAGAGAGGAATGTGGAAAGACATGTTTAAATGAACATCATTTTTCTCTGTGGAGCAGAATACTTGTGACTATGTTCTGTCAAACCTGTTGTGCAGTAATTGTGAAGCTGACCTTATACATTACATTTTGCAACTTTGTTCTTCTGAATTCAGGAATTGGAATTCTCCATGTCGCTACATGGAGAGACGTATGGTGACTTTTTGAGATGTTGCTCTTCCTCTAACACATTCCCCCTCACTCACCCTAAACAAAAATTGTGTATGGGATCCTTTTGATTGGAAAACATTTTTTATAATTTTTATCTTTTGGGGGCCTGAACCAATCACAGGGCCCGAAACAAATGTTTAATTTGTATATTGGGTCGGCCTTGCCCTGCTCCTCCCTACCAACTTTCAAGCCAAGTCCATTCCTTTGGCTCTGTAGGGAGATCAAAGTCGTCACAACTTTATACATTGACACTGTCATCGTTGCTACTGTGTGATTCACATGTGACAAGAGAATGCCTGAAGGGTCAACAGGAAACCCTCGGTTAGCATGTTAAGTACTATGACTTTCGGAATGCAACTGTGAAAGTTTGAGATTACATGTTTGAGAATGCTATGGTGCTCTGGAGAAGTGCTATAAGAGGGTGTTAAATATTTGAACACGGTGTACTTTGCAAGACACACCTGGTGCTTGGTAGCAATCGTGTCCTGCACGTTTGCAAACATTCAAAAGTAGTCCACTAATTGTCTTTGCTGTTTTGAAAAACCTTGCCCTCACCTTGGGTATCAATTAATCAAACTTTGGATGCTGTGGTTACATTTCCAAAACGTGCTTAAAAATATAGTCCGTGCTTAATACCTTGTCACACTCTCTTGCTCTCCCATCACGAGCTGACTAGTCACTCGTCTTTACATCCATCAAGAGATTGACCGCCTATGGCAAAAATCCCTTGAACATGACGATGATCCACATGACAAAGAAGTTATGAACCTGTTTGTGATGAGCGCTGTGGAAAGAAAGTGATTCCCAGATTCAACTTTAGTTTGCAAGACCTCCTTCGTGGTCTCCGTGGTTACTTCACTGAGGTCGATGTGGTCATGTCCTCTGGTTTTTTTAAGTCTTGGGTGTGTATGTATAGATTCTTTAATCTGGAACTATGTCACTCTAAAACCTGTCTCTGAGCCAGCCGATCTAATGCAGAATGTTTGCTACAGAAGAAGTCGTTCAAAACAGTAAAAATATGTAGATGCACCAATGGGTATATGTATTTGTGTTATTCATCTATCTAGGTATATAGGAGATCCTTTGAATTCATTATTTCATTTTCTGGGATGATTAGTTCAGCAGAATATTGTAGTGGGATTTGATCGTTAAGTAAAGTAGGAAGTAGCAGATTAATGTGATTCGGAGGTTGCCAACCGCCACTCTGACACAAAGATATGCACGCAGACACGCATATACATGTCAATACAAAAGTGAAATGAAAAGCTTCAACATGCATCTATTTAGTATTAAGATAATATTACAGTCACATGTAAAACACAAACATTTTCTAATCTTTTTTTCCCCTCCAGGTGGCACCAAAGACACACAAACAGCACATGAGATGGATCACATGACTGCTGGTGAACTTGGTATATTTGTCATCCAACTTCCATTTTTCCTTCGGTTGGACGATGTTGTTGGTTGAAAAGACCCATTTTCTCTTTCCTTCAGGGGCTGAGAGCTTGAACCTTCCTCAGACTGACAGTGATGTCTGCTGGTAGACCTCGTCTGATCAATTCCTCCCTGAGCTGGAACCAACGGCACAGAATCACCGGTGAGACTTTGAGCCGATGAGGAGTAACTGTAATTTGTGTTAAGCTGTCTGGTCCAACAATGACAGAGACACTGACCTGCTGCAAGAACACCTCCTTGATGTAGGTTTCGTTTAGCTTGGTCATAGAGGACACCCTCATAGTCAGTCCAACTGGGACTCCTGTGGATGCACAGTGACTTAGTGAACACACATTTTCATACAGGTACATGCACGGGTGAGCACACAGATACACACATTCTCTATACCACAATTATACTCTTACAGTAATTATTCAACTATTAAATAACTTTTAAATATTTATGAACACCTTTGATTTTTACTTACTAGATCCATCAGTTGCCATTGAATTATTAGTTGTGGGTGGTGGTTGGTGGTGTTGTGGGAGTTTTTGTGGTCAGTTGTCGGTGTTGGTGTGGTAGTTGTAGGTGTTGGTGTGGTAGTTGAGGGTATGGTAGTTGTGGGAGTTTGTGTGGCAGTTGTGGATGTTTGAGTGGTAGTTGTCGGTGTTGGTGTGGTAGTTGGGGGTGTTTCTGTGTAGTTCTGGGTGTTTGTGTGGTAGTTGTAGGTGTTGGTGGGGTAGTTGTGGGTGTGGTAGTTGTGGGAGTTTGTGTCGAAGTTGTGGGTGTTTGAGTGGTAGTTGTCGGTGTTGGAGTGGTAGTTGTAGGTGTGGGGTGGTGTGGTTGAGAGGGTGTTTGTGTGGGCAGTTGTGGAGGTGTGAGTGGTAGTTGTCGGTGTTGGTGTCGTAGTTGTGGGTGTTGGTGGGTAGTTGTGGGTGTGGTAGTGTTGTGGAGTTTGTGTCGAAGTTGTGGGTGTTTGAGTGGTAGTTGTCGGTGTTGGTGTGGTAGTTGTAGGTGTTGGTGTGTGGAGTTGAGGGGGTTTGTGTGGTAGTTTTGGGTGTTTCGTTGTAGTTGTGGGTGTTGGTGTGGTAGTTGTGGGTGTGGGTAGTTGTGGGAGTGGTGTGGAAGTGGTAGGTGTGGTAGTTGTGGGTGTTTGTGTGAGTAGTTGTGTGTGTTTCTGTTGTAGTGTGGGTGTTTGTGTGTAGTTGTAGGTGTTGGGTGTGGTAGTTTAAAAAGTGTTTGTGTGGTAGTTGTAGGTGTTGGTGTGGTAGTTGTGGGAGTTTAGAAGGTGAGGTAGGGTTGGATTGTAAATGGAAAAGAGGTAGTTAGTAGCGGAGTATGGGAGTCTCCGTCAGGTGCTAAAGTAGATTAGACGTCGTGCTAAATGGATAGTTGAGGGTCAGTTGATAGGCGGAAGGTAGGGGAATAGGGTGTGGGGCTGGTGGCGAAGTAGTTAAAAGGGGAGAGGGCTGTTATGGATGATTCGAGGTAGTTGAGGGTGTCTTGGTGTTCGGAGAAGTCTGTAGGGGATGGGTGAGTAGTTGTTAAGGATCAGGGGGATTGGGTGGGGTCCGCATAAAGTGGACGGAGGAACGTTGGGGCTTCTGTCCCCGTTTTTGTGAGATGAGTGAGATGGTAGTGTTAGGTATGTGAGCTGTAGTGTAGGGGGTAGCGGAGTGAATTGTTTTAGGTGGTAGCTGCTGGAGTGTTTATGTGAGTAGTGTTATCGGTGCTTGATGGTGAGTAGTTTATGGCGCGTATATGGTTGCTGGGAGTTGTCGCGTTGTATTTGTTTGTGTGGGTAGTGCTGAGTTTGTTTGGTAGTGGTAGAGGGAGGGTAGTTTGATGTAAGATTGGTAAGTAGTGGGATCTAGGTGTCTAGGGAGTTGTAGGGTGTGATGTGTGGTAGTTGTGGGAGTTTGTGTCGGAAGTTGTAGGTTGTTTCGTTTGAGTGTTGTTGTCGGTGATTATGGTCGATCGTGTAGGGAGTGTAGGTGTGGTAGTTGTTGGGTGTTTGTGTGATAGGTAGGTGTGGGGGTGTGGGTATTTTTGTAGGTGTGGTTATGGTGGTTGTTAAGTGGTCTGGGTGTGAGGTAGTTGCTGGGTTTTGTGCGGGTATTTGTGGGGTTGGTTGTGGTAGGCTAGTGTGGGTTTTGTGTGTGTGCGTAGTTGTGACCGGATCTGATAGTGTGGTAAGTTGTAGGGTATTGTCGTGGTAGTTGTAGGGTGGTGTATGGGCGTAGTTGTGGCGGTTTCGGCGTGTAGTTAGTCGGGATCTGGCGTGACGTGTAGGTTGTGGTTATGTGCTCGGCGATAGTTGTAGGATCTGTGTGGTTAGGGTGGGTATTTGTGTCGCGTAGTTTGTGTGTGTTTGTATGTGTTGTGGGTGTTTGTGTGGAGTAGTTGGGGGTATTTGGGTGTAGTTGAGTAGTTTCGTGGGTTGTCTTGAGTGCTAGGTGTGGGTGTTTGTGTGGTAGTGTAGATGTGGTGTGGAGTTGTGGGTGTTATGTTGTTGGTAGGTTGTAGCATGTGGTGATGGCTAGTTGTGGGCGTTTTATGTGTGAGTAGTTGTATCGGTTATGGGTGCGTAGATGTGAGGTTGTTTAGTGTGGTAGTTGTCGGTCTGAGTGATGAGTCAGTATGTGCGGCTGTTTGTGTCACGTAGTTGTGGGCGTGTTGTGTGGTAGTTGTGGGAATCTGGTGTTGATAGTGTGAGGATTCTGGTCTATGGTAGGTAGTGGGTATTGATGTATGGTAGTTGTGGGATCTGGTATGTGCGTTAGTGTAGGAGTGTTTCTGCTCGTAGTTGTGGGTTGTTTTTGCTGTCAGATTGTGGGGATCTGCGTGTTGAGAGTAGTTGTGCCGGATCTGGTGTGGATAGTGAGTTGCGAATACATGGTACGCGGATGGTTGTGGGATTTGCGTTGATGGTGTTGATGCGGCTCTGGGGATGGTACTGGGTGGGGTCATGATGCTGGTAGTGTGTGGATGGGGTAGTAGTTGTGGTGTTTCTGTGGTAGTTGGGGTGTGTTTGGGTGTGAGTGGTAGTTGTGGGATGTATGACGGTGTAGTGGGTGGGATGGGGGTCGGTAAGTGGTGGGTTGTTGTATTGTGTGGTGGTGTGGGAGATCGGTTTGGTAGTTGTGGGATCTGGTTGTGAGAGTGGTGGGATTATGGCTGGTGTGGTAGTAGTTGTGTGATCTGGTTGTGGTAGTTGTGGATCTGTGTGTAGTGTGGGTATTTGTGTGGTAGTTGTGGATAAGGTGTGGTAGTTGTGGGATCTGGTGGGTCGTTGTGGGATCTGGGAATTGTGGTAGTTGTGGGTGTAGTTTCCGGTTCTATTGTGTATATAGGTTTCCAACGGTGACAAACCACACAACGTAGCTCAGAGTGACTTTTTGAGCTGTATGTAAAAACCAATATTGCAATGACACCTCGTTACAAAGTTTTTTATTTTTTATTTTGTACTTAAAATTATTAGATCACGGATGGTAAAACAAACCTGAACTGATAGAGAACACTTATTCAGCAAAATTACACGACCTGTACATTATTCAGTGCCTGCAGACGAAGCAGATCGATGTGTCCTGTCTGTCGTCAGCTGCTGGGTCCATCTTATCGTTGTGGATGAACTGTCCTGTGCAGTCGTGGTCTTTATAACATCGTGCCGGACCGGCTGACCAGACGCTCGGGAGAGGGAAAGGAACAGCTTTAAAACAAAATATATGTCAGAGTCCATAACTACACTTCAGACTTTGGGATATGGAGGATTCATTCCTAGGACAGACGAAACTGATGATGTAAAGTACACTCTGCCTCCTACTGTTGAATACATGAGTTACAGTGTTTTTCCTCACTTAGAATAGAGGGCCTCTGCCCTGACTGAGATCTCCAGTGTGTTGTTGACAGCGACGAAGAGGTGGGTTCCGTAGACCGGCGTCGGGGACAGGAACCTGGGGAGATATTCCCCCTTCTGCACAGGAGGGCACCGCCGCCCCAACTGGAGGACAAGGCAGCCATGAATACTGAGATGTACTTCTGTCTTTCACTCGCTTCATAGTTGTAAAATCCACCCCCATCCCCCAGCCTGTTATAGACAAACATGTAGCCTACACACTGTAGATAGTATCTACTCTGATTGCAAACTGTACGGGCAACTGCTGAGAGGGCTTAACAAGGAAGTCCGTTGGACCGCGAGCCATCTTGTAGCTCAGGGTTATAGATGCAGTGGGAAGTCCTCCATCATAAGCTGCACTGCGTACGTGTTTCCAACCAAGTTGGAGTGTTCAAGTAAGATAGCGTGCATGGTGACTGAAGGGTACAAAAAATAACATTGATTAACATTTAGATTAAATGTGAAACAGGCTGTTTCATATGTCAGATATACACTTGAAGTATGATCATTATTCAAATGTATGGGTGTGCTCTTTGGGTCCTCACTTTCAGTGTAAAAATGCTTGGTACAGGTAGTGAACAATCAGCACACTCCTGGTTCCCAGACAGACCTAGTCTGCACTGAACCAGGTCTCCATCTGGGTCATGGGCCAAAAGCTGAAAATCCCTGGGACAATTCACTGGAACTCTTGAGGAGAGAGAGAGAGTAAGTAAGTAAGACTTTATTTATATAGCACTTTTCATACAAAATTGCAGCTCAAAGTGAGAGAGAGAGCGAGAGAGAATTATATTTTAAGTAACCCTTGTATTTAGTTTATAAAATCACACAGATTAATAACAATGATGAAAGCACTTACAGCAGAAGAGGAATGACTGTGGTCTGTGGGGATCTGTTGGCTGTCCCTGTGTCAGACCTCACTCCCAGATCCACCGTAGTTCTTAGTTTCCATAATATATCACCAGCAACTGTGGTGATCCAGTTACCACCAGACAGTCTATAGACATGATCGGAAAGTATGTTACTCTTGCATATGTAACGGGTATGTAACGAACGTGGTCTTGCAAGCTCCGTCAGAGGTATCGGGCAAATCGTCCCGCACTAGGTTCGAACTTACCACCTCTGACTTCCCAAGCGCCACCCACTACCAACTACGCCAAAGAAAAGCTAGCTATTCAATGACGTGGGTGGCTCATTGCATACCTAAGGAGTGAGTTTCACCGATTCACACCGGCTACACATAGGCATGGGACTAACTGAGCAAAATACTATGAACATTTACAAACACAAATGCAGTTGTGTAAAGTGCTTTTTCTCCGTTTCATTCAACACTTACTGAAGTATAAAAGGTAGGTTGGTGTCAACATTTCTAATCAGTACTTCTTCCCACTGGCGCCAGTCTCCACTGCTACTGTCCAGGTTATACAGAGCATTGCTGCTAATATTGCCACAATTTCCACTCTGACATGTCCAGCTGTTAGCCAACATGGAAGGGGACCAATGGCGAAATGCCAACTTGAAGCGAATGTCCACCTACAATCATTCAGGAGGTGAGAAGTCTAACCAACAATTCTACACTGTAGTTTCCAGAGTTGACTGTAGTAACTCTTCAAAAGTGAAACGTGGAAAAACCCAACGTTCTAATTTGGTTTTCAATAGATTATAAAGCAATAGATACCATACTGAAAAAGTTGAGTACAGTGTAACTTGCTAGCACACACTTGTATTGTTTACAACATATGACAAATAAGACATACTTTCACATTGTTAGCAGATACAGTGCTAAAGACATAATGTCCTTTTTGACCTGCTTACATAGCTTTGTATTCTTACATCTATTTATCAAATAGGCGGTAATGTAAATACATGCCGACCAGTTACCACAACAGGTTACCAGTATCTTCCATTCAAAAACATGAGTCCTTGTCTGTGCTACTTTGCAGAAGGCAGATATCCACACTCCTCTGTCAAAACTCAGAACTCTAGTTTCTACTTTGTGGTCTTACTGATGTAGGATCCGTCTGCGTTGACTCCTTTGGGGTTAAAGGTCATGGTCCCTCCGGAGAAGTGGGAGGCCTGAGGATCCAGAGACCAGCAGTAACAGAGGCAGTAGGATGGTAGAGACAGACATGGTGCCTACTGTATGTGAACACCTCTGACTGCAGCATCTGCTTTTAAACAAAAGGCTCTCAAGGAAACACTGAATATGTGATGGAATGAGGAAAGAAAGACACGTTGGAATGGACATAGGCCTACTGCAGCCTTGTCTTTTAATCACACACAAGCCAATCTGGTCTGAGGATGAGGAAGGTCAAAAAGGAATAGAGATAGTATATTCATGAGTGATCAAACCAGTTTCACATTAAGGGTAAGGCTGCCCTTACACAATACATTTCGCAACTGGTCATCATCCAAATATGTTTAACATGGTGACATGTTTACAAAAATTAAAAAATACACACAAAAATTGGAGCGACAGGTGCTAGAAACCGAGGATAGGACGCTTTAATCTGGAACCATAATACTCTTAAACCTGTGTCTGAGCCAGCCGACCTAATGCAAAATGTTTGCTACAGAAGAAGTCGTTCAAAACAGTAAAAATATGTAGATGCACCAATGGGTATATGTATTTATGTTATTCATCTATCTAGGTATATAGGAGATCCTTTGAATTCATAATTTCATTTTCTGGGATGATTAGTTCAGCAGAATATTGTAGTGGGATTTGATCGTGAAGTAAAGTAGGAAGTAGCAGATTAATGAGATTCGGTGGTTGCCAACCGCCACTCTGACACGAAGATATGCACGCACACACGCATATACATGTCATACAAAAGTGAAATTAAAGCTTCAACATGCATCTATTTAGTATTAAGATAATATTACAGTCTCATGTAAAACAGAAATATTTTTAAATCTTCTTTTTCCCTCCAGGTAGCACCAAAGACACACAAACAGCACATGACATGGATCACATGACTGCTGGTGAACTAGGTGTATTTGTCATCCAACTTCATTATCCTTTAGTGGGACACATTTGGGCTTGACAAGACCCATTTTCTCTTTCCTTCAGGGGCTGAGAGCTTGAACCTTCCTCAGACTGACAGTGATGTCTGCTGGAAGACCTCGTCTGATCAGTTCCTCCCTGAGCTGGAACCAACGGCACAGAATCACCGGTGAGACTTTGAGCCGATGAGGAGTAACTGTGATTTGTGTAAAGCTGTCTGGTCCAACAATGACAGAGACACTGACCTGCTGCAAGAACACCTCCTTGATGTAGGTTTCGTTTAGCTTGGTCATGACAGAGGACACCCTCATAGTCAGTCCAACTGGGACTACTGTGGATGCACAGTGACTTGGTGAACATGCATATTAATTTTCCACCTTCCTAGTTGTGGTGTTTGCGATAATGTAGTTGTAGGTGCTGGTGTGGTGTTTGGTTGTGTGGTATTTAGAGCAGAAGTAGGTAAATAACAACATTTGGACAGATTCATGTGATAATCAAAGCAGCAGAAACAGAATCATATTTAAATGGAACAAGTTATGAAGTACCTACTCACCAGATTGGTTTCCAACAGTGACAATCACACAACGCAGCTCAGAGTGATATTTTACACTAGAGCTGTAAAACATAATTTATTTTTAACTGTTAATGGTCAATTCTCAACTTAATTAGCACTTAAAATGCTAGTTGACATATTAAGAAAAATAAACTGATAGAGAGAACAAATAGATTTAGCAGAATATAAACAGGCATGTTTGCTTGTGGAGACTGACCTGCCGTTATTCAGTGCCTGGGAGACGAAGCAGATAGAATGGTCCTGTCTGTCGTCATCTGCTGTTGGTGTCCATCTTATCGTGAACTGTCCAGGTGCAGTCGTGGTCTTTGAAAAATTGTGCGGACCGCTGACCAGTAGCTCAGAAACACTTAAAAAAACACAACAACACATTCCCATAAGTATTCTTTTACACTTATGTAGGATCGTTCCTAGGCAGACAGACTGATTGATGTTAAGTACACTCTGCCTCCTAGTGGTGAATACATGAGTTACAGTGTATTTTCCTCACCTGGAAAGACTGGCCTCTGCCCTGACTGAGATCTCCAGTGTGTTGTTGACATCGACGTAGAGGTGGGTTCCGTAGGCCGGTGTCGGGGACAGGAACCTGGGGAGATATTCCCCCTCTGCACAGGAGGGCACTGCAGCCCCAACTGGAGGACAAGGCAGCCATGAATACTGAGATGTACTTCTGTCTTTCACACGCTTCATAGTTGTAAAATCCACCCCCATCCCCCAGCCTGTCATAGACAAACATGTAGCCTACACACTGTAGATAGTATCTACCTCTGACTGCAAATTGTACGGGCAACTTGCTGAGAGGGCTGGAGGAACTCCGGATTGACCGCGAGCCATCCTTGTAGGTCAGGGTTATAGACGCAGTGGGGAAGTCCTCCATCATAAGCTGCACCGCGTACGTGTTTTCAGTCGAGTTGGAAGTGTTCAAGTAAGATAGCGTGCATGGTGACTGAAGGGTACAAAAAATAACATTGATTAACATTTAGCATAAATGTGAAATAGGCTGTTTCATATGTCAGATATACACTTGAAGTATGATCATTATTCAAATGTGTGGGTGTGTGCTCTTTGGGTCCTCACTTTAAGTGTAAAAATACTTGGTACAGGTAGTGAACAATCAGCACACTCCTGGTTCCCAGACAGACCTAGTCTGCACTGAACCAGGTCTCCATCTGGGTCATGGGCCAAAAGCTGAAAATCCCTGGGACAATTCACTGGAACTCTTGAGGAGAGAGAGAGAGTAAGTAAGTAAGACTTTTATATAGCACTTTTCATACAAGAATTGCAGCTCAAAGCGAGAGAACGAGAGAGAGAAAATTATATTTTAAGTAAACCCTTGTATTTAGTTTATAAAATCACACAGATTAATAACAATGATGAAAGCAACTTACAGCAGAAGAGGTATGACTGTTGTCTGTGGGGATCTGTTAGCTGTCCCTGTGTCAGACCTCACTCCCAGATCCACCGTAGTTCTTAGTTTCCATTGTATATCACCAGCAACTGTGGTGATCCAGTTAACACCAGACAGTCTATAAACATGATTGGAAAGTATGTTACCCTTGCATAGGCATGGGACTAAACTGAGCAAATACTATGAACATTTAGAAACATAAATGCAGTTGTGTAAAGTGCTGTTTCTCAGTTTCATTCAACACTTACTGAAGTATAAAAGGTAGGTTGGTGTCAACATTTCTAATCATGACTTCTTCCCACTGGTGCCAGTCTCCACTGCTTCTGTCCAGGTTATACAGAGCATTGCTGCTAATACTGCCACAATTTCCACTCCGACATGACCAGTTTTTAGCCCAGGCGGAAGTGGGCCGACTTGTGTGAATGGCCAACTTGAAGCGAATGTCCACCTACAATCATTCAGGAGGTGAGAAGTCTAACCAACCAGTGGCGTGTTCAGGGAGTGGCCTAGGGTGGCACAGGCCACCCCTTAAATCTGATTGGCCACCCCAAGTGCCACCCCAATATCTTAAAATATGATTGGCTATATACCCAGTCAGAGGCGGGCCACGGCACTGAATGTAAACTGCACTCTTGTTTAGAGTTGCAGTTCCTTCTCAAACCTGAGAGGCAGAGATGCGTTAAAGTAGTATTGTAGCCTCATTAGTCGTATTTTCATAATTACGCTGCTCGGTCAATTCTAAACCAAAACCAAGAAGGGGACAGCTTTGAGAATATACGAGGAATGCCAAGTTAACCAGCCGGTCAAATTTTTATTTTGGTTTCTGTAAAAACTTTTATTTGAGCGAGATCGCTTGTTCCCGTCAGCCTCCGTTGACGATTGCTGCAGCTGTTGTCGATCTGCGTCTGATGAGCATGTTCTTAATTTCGCCCAGGGGTCAATTCTGCACGAAAAAACTAAAGGAGGGGCAGTGTTTTAAAGATAAAATGATCAGCCGGTCAGAATTGTATTTAGGTCGCTGTCAAACTCGTAGTTTGTGCGCAAAGCGAGCGCGCCTGTTAACTTTTCTTCCCCAGTGCAGACTCGCGTCGCCCGGTCCCTTAACAAGCGTGTGCGCAGGCGCTCCTGCTCACACTTCATGCCACCCCTGCATACGTCAGTGCCCCACTGGTGCCACCCCTATCAAACATTTCTGGACACGCCCCTGTAACCAACAATTCTAAACTCTAGTTTCCAGAGTTGACTGAAGTAACTCTTCAAAAGTGAGACGTGGAAAAACCCAACATTCTAATTTGGTTTTCAATAGATTATAAAGCAATAGATACCATACTGAAAAAGTTGAGTACAGTGTAACTTGCTACCACACACTTGAATTCTTTACAACATATGACAAATAAGACATACTTTCACAACGTTAGCAGATACAATGCTAAATACATAATGTCCTTTTTGACCTGCTTTCATGGCTTTGTATTCTTACATCTATTTATCAAACAGGCGGTGATGTAAATAAATGCCGACCAGTTACCACAACCAGTACCAGTATCTTCCATTCAAAAACATGAGTCCTTGTCTGTGCTACTTTGCAGAAGGCAGATATCCACACTCCCCTGTCAGAACTCAGAACTCTGTTTCTACTTTGTAGTCTTACTGTGTAGGATCCGTCTGCGTTGACTCCTTTGGGGTTAAAGGTCATGGTCCCTCCATGGAAGTGGGCGGCTGAAGATCCAGAGACCAGCAGTAACAGAGGCAGTAGGATGGTAGAGACAGACATGGTGCCTACTGTATGTGAACACCTCTGAATACAGCCTTGGCTTTTAATCACACACAAGCCAATCTGGTCTGAGGAATGAGGAAGATCAAACTGTAATAAAGATAATCTATTTATATGAGTGATCAAACCAGTTTCACATTAAGGGTAAGGCTGTCCTTACACAATACATTTCGCAACTGGTCATCATCCAAAGATGTTTAACATGGTGACATCAAATAAAGAAATACACACAAAAACTGGAGCAACAGGAGCTAGAAACCGAAGATGTGGTTTGTATTTACATGTCCTTTCTTTTGAGATGTATAATGTACACAAACCCCAAACTTAAACAGTGGATTTATTTGATCTTGAAGTATATTGTCAGTTTCAATTGTCAGTGGTTGCTACCCTGTTACTCTCTCTCTCTCTCTCTCTCTCTCTCTCTCTCTCTCTCTCTCTCTCTCTCTCTATCACTCTATCTCTCACTCTATCACTCTCACTCTATCACTCACTCTATCTCTCACTCTATCACTATCACTCTCACTCTCGCTCTCGCTCTCGCTCTCGCTCTCGCTCTCGCTCTCGCTCTCGCTCTCGCTCTCGCTCTCGCTCTCGCTCTCGCTCTCGCTCTCGCTCTCGCTCTCGCTCTCGCTCTCGCTCTCGCTCTCGCTCTCACTCTCACTCTCTCTCTCTCTCTCTCTCTCTCTATCACTATCACTATCACTCTCGCTCTCGCTCTCACTCTCACTTTCACTCTCGCTCTCTCTCAAAAGATTGACTGCATGTGGCGAGAATCCATTGAACATAATGATGATCCACATGATAAACTAGTTCTGAACCTGTTTGAGATGAGCACCGTGGAAAGACCAGACAGTGCTTCCCAGATTCAACTTTAGTTTGCAAGACCTCCTTCGTGGCCTCCATGGTTGCTTTACTGAGGTCTCTGTGGTTAGATCTTATAGGACGCTTTAATCTAGAACCATATTACTCTTAAACCTGTGTCTGAGACAGCTAACCTAATACAAAACGTCTGCTACAGAAGAAGTAGTTTACAGTAAAAACAGTAAAAAATATGTAGATGCACCAATGGGTATATGTATTTACATTTGATTTATGTTTTTATGTATGTGAGAGATCATTTAAATTCTTTCAAAAACTGGGATAATGAGATCAACAGATTGAATGTTGTAAATAGATTGGATCATTAGGACAAATCACATGATTTGAGTAGCAGAACAATGCGACACAAAAATAAGCATGAATACAAATCTATACAACCATAAAATACAAAGCTTCAACATGCGTCTATGTACAGTCTAATGTAAAACACAAAAACTTTAAAAATCTTCTTTTTCCTCCAGGTGGCACTCAAGACACAAGAGTATGTGACATGAGTCACCAGACTGCTGGTGAACATGGTATATTTTTAATCCAACTTCATTATCCTTTAGTGGGACCACATTCGGCTTGACAAGACCCATTTTCTCTTTCCTTCAGGGGCTGAGAGCTTGAACCTTCCTCAGACTGACAGTGATGTCTGCTGGTAGACCTCGTCTGATCAATTCCTCCCTGAGCTGGAACCAATGGCACAGAATCACCGGTGAGACTTTGAGCCGATGAGGAGTAACTGTAATTTGTGTAAAGCTGTCTGGTCCAACAATGACAGAGACACTGACCTGCTGCAAGAACACCTCCTTGATGTAGGTTTCGTTTAGCTTGGTCATAGAGGACACCCTCATAGTCAGTCCAACTGGGACTCCTGTGGATGCACAGTGACTTAGTGAACACAAATTTTCATACAGGTACATGCACGGGTGAGCACACAGACACACATATTCTGCCACAATTATACTCTTACAGTAAATATTCAACTATTAAATAACTTTTAAATATTTATGAACACACTTGTTTTTACTTACTAGATCCATCAGTTGCCGTTGAATTATTAGTTGTGGGTGGTGGTGTTGGTGGTGTTGTGGGAGCTTTTGTGGTAGTTGTAGGTGTTGGTGTGGTAGTTGTAGGTGTTGGTGTGGTAGTTGAGGGTGTGGTAATTGTGGGAATTTGTGTGGCAGTTGTGGATGTTTGAGTGGTAGTTGTCGGTGTTGGTGTGGTAGTTGTGGGGTGTTTCTGTGGTAGTTCTGGGTGTTTGTGTGGTAGTTGTAGGTGTTGGTGTGGTAGTTGTGGGAGTTTGTGTCGAAGTTGTGAGTGTTTGAGTGGTAGTTGTCGGTGTTGGTGTGGTAGTTGTAGGTGTTGGTGTGGTAGTTGAGGGTGTTTGTGTGGTAGTTGTGGGTGTTTGTGTGGTAGTTGTGGGTGTTTGTGTGGTAGTTGTAGGTGTTGGTGTGGTAGTTGAGGGTGTATCTGTGGTAGTTGTAGGAGTTGGTGTGGTAGTTGTAGGTGTTGGTGTGGTAGTTGTGGGTGTGGTAGTTGTGGGAGTTTGTGTGGAAGTTGTGGGTGTTTGAGTGGTTGTTGTCGGTGTTGGTGTGGTAGTTGTAGGTGTGGTAGTTGAGGGTGTTTGTGTGGTAGTTGTGTGTGTTTCTGTTGTAGTTGTGGGTGTTTGTGTGGTAGTTGTAGGTGTTGGTGTGGTAGTTAAAAGTGTTTGTGTGGTCGTTGTTGGTGTTTGTGTGGTCGTTGTTGGTGTGGTCGTTGTGGGTTTGTGTGGTAGTTGTTGGTGTTCTGTGGTTGTTGTGGGAGTTGGTGTGGTAGTTGTAGGTGTTGGTGTGGTAGTTTTGGGTGTTTCTGTGGTAGTTGTGGGATCTGGTGTGGTAGTTTGTGGTGTATTTGTGTGGTAGTTGTGGGTGTTTGTGTGGTAGTTGTGGGTGTTTGTGTGGTAGTAGTGGGATCTGGTGTGGTAGTTGTAGATGTTGGTGTGGTAGTTATCTGTGTTTCTGTGGTAGTTGTGGGATCTGTTGTGGTAGTTGTGGTGTTTGTGTGGTAGTTGTGGGTGTTTGTGTGGTCGTTGTGGGTGTTGGTGTGGTAGTTGTGATGTTGGTGTTGTAGTTGTCGGTGTTTGTGTGGTAGTTGTGGGTGTTTGTTTGGTAGTTGTAAGTGTTTGTGTGGTAGTTGTAAGTGTGGTAGTTGTGGGATCTGTTGTGTGTAGTTGTTGGTGTTTGCGTGGTAGTTGTCAGATCTGGTGTGGTAGTTGTGGGTGTTTGTGTGGTAGTTGTCGGATCTGGTGTGGTAGTTGTGGGTGTTTGTGTGGTAGTTGTGGGATCTGTTGGTAGTTGTGGGATCTGGTGTGGTAGTTGTGGGTATTTGTGTGGTAGTTGTGGGTGTTTGTGTGGTAGTTTTGGGTTTGTGTGGTACTTGTGGGATCTGGTGTGGTAGTTGTGGGTATTTGTGTGGTAGTTGTGGGTGTTTGTGTGGTAGTTGTGGGTGTTTGTGTGGTAGTTGTGGGTGTTTGCGTGGTGGTTGTGGGATCTGGTGTGGTAGTTGTGGGTCTTGTGTGGTAGTTGTGGGTATTTGTGTGGTATTGTGGGATCTGGTGTGGTAGTTGTGGGTATTTGTGTAGTAGTTGTGGGTGTTTGTGTGGTAGTTGTGGGTGTTTGTGTGGTAGTTGTGGGTGTTTGTGTGGTCGTTGTAGGATCTGGTGTGGTCGTTGTGGGTGCTTGTGTGGTAGTTGTGGGTATTTGTGTGGTAGTTGTGTGTGTTTGTGTGGTAGTTGTGGGTGTTTGTGTGGTAGTTGTGGGATCTGGTGTGGTCGTTGTGGGTATTTCTGTGTGTCGTTGTGGGTGTTTGTGTGCTAGTTGTGGGTGTTTGTGTGTGGTCGTTGTAGATGTTGGTGTGGTAGTTGTGGGTGTTTGTGTGGTAGTTGTCGGTTCTGGTGTGGTAGTTGTGGGTCTTTGTGTAGTAGTTGTGGGTGTTTGTGTGCTAGTTGTGGGTGTTTGTGTGGTAGTTGTGGGTGTTTGTGTGGTAGTTGTAGGATCTGTGTGGTCGTTGTGGGTGCTTGTGTGGTAGTTGTGGGTCTTTGTGTGGTCGTTGTGTGTGTTTGTGTGGTAGTTGTGGGTGTTTGTGTGGTAGTTGTGGGATCTGGTGTGGTAGTTGTGGGTATTTTCTGTGGTAGTTGTGGGTATTTGTGTGGTAGTTGTGGGTGTTTGTGTGCTAGTTGTGGGTGTTTGTGTGGTAGTTGTAGATGTTGGTGTGGTAGTTGTGGGTGTTTGTGTGGTAGTTGTCGGTTCTGGTCTGGTAGTTGTGGGTGTTTGTGTGGTAGTTTGTCGGTTCTGGTGTGGTAGTTGTGGGTGTTTGTGTGGTAGTTGTGGTGTTTGTGTGGTCGTTGTGGGTGTTTGTGTGGTAGTTGTGGATCTGGTGTGGTAGTTGTGGGATCTGTGTGTAGTTGTGGGTGTTTCTGTGGTAGTTTGGGTGTGTGTGGGTCTTGTGGTGTGTTGGTTTGTGTGGTCGTTGTGTGTTTGTGTGTAGTTGTGATCTTGTGTGGTAGTTGTGGGATCTGGTGTGGTAGTTGTGGGGATCTGGTGTGGTAGTTGTGGGTCTGTGTGGTAGTTGTGGGTGTTTGTGTGGTAGTTGTGGGATGGTGTGGTAGTTGTGGGATAGGTGTGGTAGTTGTGGGTGTTTTGTTGTAGTTGTGGATCTGGTGTGGTAGTTGTGTGATCTGGTGTGGTAGTTGTGGGATCTGGTGTGGTAGTTGTGGGTGTTTGTGTGGTAGTTGTGGGATCGGTGTGGTAGTTGTGGGATCTGGTGTGGTAGTTGTGGGGTGTTTGTGTGGTAGTTGTGGGTATTTGGGTGGTCGTTGTTGTGTTTGTGTGGTAGTTGTAGATGTTTGTGTGGTGTTGTGATCTTGGTGTGGTAGTTTGTGGGATCTGGTGTGGTAGTTGTGGGATCTGGTGTGGTAGTTGTGGGATCTGGTGTGTAGTTGTGTGATCTGGTGTGGTAGTTGTGGGATCTGGTGTGGTAGTTGTGGGTGTTTGTGTGGTAGTTGTGGGATCTGGTGTGGTAGTTGTGGGTGTTGTGTGTGGTAGTTGTGGGATGTGGTCGTTGTGGGCTCTGTGTGGTGTTGTGGTGTTTGTGTGGTAGTTGTGGGATCGGTGTGGTAGTTGTGGGATCTGGTGTGGTAGTTGTGGGATCTGGTGTGGTAGTTGTGGGATCTGGTGTGGTAGTTGTGGGATAAGGTGTGGTAGTTGTGGGATCTGGTGTGGTAGTGGTCGGATCTGGTGTGGTAGTTGTGGGTGTAGTTTCAGGTTCTATTGTGGTATATAGGTTTCCAACGGTGACAATCACACAACGTAGCTCAGAGTGATATTTTGAGCTGTAAAAACAATATTCAATTAACAAATCTGTTCGAAGTTTTTATTTGGTACTTAAAATTATAGATCACGGATTATAAAACAACTGAACTGATAGAGAACCACTTGATTTAGCAAAATGTACACTGACCTGTCATTATTCAGTGCCTGGCAGACGAAGCAGATAGAATGGTCCTGTCTGTCGTCATCTGCTGGTGTCCATCTTATCGTGAACTGTCCTGGTGCAGTCGTGGTCTTTATAAAATCGTGCGGACCACTGACCAGAAGCTCGGAAACGCTTAAAAACAAAATATATCAGATTCCCATAACTACACTTCCATATTTGGGATATGTAAGATCATTCCTAGACAGACAGACTGATTTATGTAAAGTACACGCTGCCTCCTAGTGTTGAATACATGAGTTACAGTGTATTTTCCTCACTTAGAATAGAGGGCCTCTGCCCTGACTGAGATCTCCAGTGTGTTGTTGACAGCGACGTAGAGGTGGGTTCCGTAGGCCGGCGTCGGGGACAGGAACCTGGGGAGATATTCCCCCTCTGCACAGGAGGGCACTGCAGCCCCAACTGGAGGACAAGGCAGCCATGAATACTGAGATGTACTTCTGTCTTTCACTCACTTCACAGTTGTATACTTATATACTTATATGTATAAATGTAACAATCAACCCACACACTCGACGGTTGGATACTTTTCTAATGTAAACTCACCCATCCCCCAATCTGTAACAGACAAACGTGTAGCCTACACACTCTAGATAGTATCTACCTCTGACTGCAAACTGTACGGGCAACTTGCTGAGAGGGCTGGAGGAACTCCGGATTGACTGCGAGCCATCCTTGTAGGTCAGGGTTTATAGACGCAGTGGGGAAGTCCTCCATCATAAGCTGCACTGCGTACGTGTTTTCCAACGAGTTGGGAGTGTTCAAGTAAGATAGCGTGCATGGTGACTGAAGGGTACAAAAAATAATGTTGATTAACATTTAGATTTAATGTGAAACAGGCTAATTCATTTCAATAATTCATATGTCAGATATACACTTGAAGTATGATCATTATTCAAATGTGTGTGGGTGTGCTCTTTGGATCCTCACTTTCAGTGTAAAAATGCTTGGTACAGGTAGTGAACAATCAGCACACTCCTGGTTCCCAGACAGACCTAGTCTGCACTGAACCAGGTCTCCATCTGGGTCATGGGCCAAAAGCTGAAAATCCCTGGGACAATTCTCTGGAACTCTTGAGGAGAGAGAGAGAGAGAATAATTTTTTAAGTTAACCCTCGTATTTAGTTACCTGTAAGGGCTCACACAGATTAATGACAATGATGAAAGCAACTTACAGCAGAAGAGGAATGACTGTTGTCTGTGGGGATCTGTTAGCTGTCCCTGTGTCAGACCTCACTCCCAGATCCACCGTAGTTCTTAGTTTCCATGATATATACCCAAACATAGTGTTTATCCAGTGCAAAACCACCCGAGTCTATGATCGGAAAGTATGTTACAGTTGTACAGGCATGGGACTTTACTGAGCAAATACTATGAACATTTAGAAACATAAATGCAGTTGTGTAAAGTGCTGTTTCTCAGTTTCTTTCAACACTTACTGAAGTATAAAAGGTAGGTTGCTGTTAACATTTCTAATCATGACTTCTTCCCACTGGCACCAGTCTCCACTGCTACTGTCCAGGTCATACCGAGACTTGCTGCTAATACTGCCACAAGTTCCATTCGCACATGTCCAGCTGTCAGCCCAGGCGGAGGAACACCCCGAGTGAAGGGCCAACTTGAAGCGAATGTCCACCTACGATCATTCCAACAGATGTGAAGTCTAACCAACAATTCTATACCGTAGTTTCTAAGATGGTCGAACTCGTGAAGTGAAAGTGAAGTGAAACACTTACAGTGGAATCCTAACATTCTATTTTGGCTTTTAATCTATTAGAGGGCGATAGATAACATACTGAAAAAGTTGAGTACTGTGTAACTAGCCAGCACACTCTTGAATCATTTACAACATATGACAAAAACGACATACTTTCACTCGATGCTAACTACATAATGGGCTTGATTTGTAATCTTACATATATCAAATAGGCAGTGAATTCCCAGACTGCATGAAATAAATGCCAACCAGTTACCACAACCAGTACCAGTATCTTCCATTCAAAAACACGAGTCCTTGTCTGTGCTACTTTGCAGAAGGCAGATATCCACACTCCCCTGTCAGAACTCTGTTTCTACTTTGTGGTCTTACTGTGTAGGATCCGTCTGCGTTGACTCCTATGGGGTTAAAGGTCATGGTCCCTCCATGGAAGTGGGCGGCTGAGGATCCAGAGATCAGCAGTAACAGAGGCAGTAGGATGGTAGAGACAGACATGGTGCTTACTCCTATGTGAGCGCCTCTGACTGCAGCATCTGCTTTTAAACAAAAAGGCTCTGAAGGAATACAGGACATGTGATGGAAGAATGAGGAAAGAAAAACTGAAAGACAGATCGGAATGGAGATAAACTTGTCTGTGGAACAGGGCCGACATGGGCAAAAAAAAATATCGGAATGGTGACATTTGTGTGATCAGTTTCTATTGTTCATTTGAAGGGCATGTAAATGATAGCCTATAATGTAACTGTGTCTGTCTGGGACTATTCACCTTGACGGAGTGGGCGCCTTGATTCTGGTTTGTGAGCTGGGCATACTACTGCCTGGGCTGGGAAGGTCTAAGCAGAGGGGGGAGCGGGGGAATCTATCCATAGCACCTCTATACCTACAGTATGCACATAGTAAAATCAGTTACACTACGAATTGCTACCAAATAAAGCACAACTTAGGCCTATTTATAATACTAAATGAGTCAGACGTAATGTTTATATAGCCTTCTCTATTATAGACTCTATTTCAATTGCCAGTCATTCCGGGAGGAAGACTCAGTAAGAGAGAGAGAGAGAAATAACCACGGGTAGAGTTCGAGGTGGTGGAGGCAAAAAGAAAAGGCGATGAACATCCTGCGTCGTAGCCTACTGAAGCATTGTCCGAGTGCGGGTGAGTTTTTGGTCTAATTATTTATTCATTTAGCAGACGCTTTTATCCAAATAATTTTATCCAAATAATTAGACGGCCCTGGTTGTCAAATAGCAGTGTCATAACTGCGTGATATGACTGATGCTGACTGACAGCGCTAATTGGTCTCGAAGTCCTATTAAACAGCTCGGCACGATTGCTACCTCTCTCTCTTTCTTTTTCTCTCGCCGCACCTCTCATGCACACACTTTGATTAATCTGAAGTGATCCATGCTTGGTCCAAACTCCTGCACGCTGACACGCACTGCGCGTCTGCCTGTTGCTATGGAGACGTCATCCCCGCTGTCATTGTCGGCCGTGATTGGACATTCACCAGGGCAGCGGCAACTTCAATTTTCGGAATCAGCAACAGCTGAGTTGACAGTGCAACAGCTGATTGGTGCGCTCATCGGAATGAACAATACATAAACTTGGAGACCTTTGTTGTTTGACAGTCCAATGTGAAGCTAGCCAGCGAGTTTACGCGGTCAAACTTCGTAAGGAATTTTCTACAAGTCCAAGTGCTCCGTACAACAAAAGGTTTGTGAAAAACATTTCCAAATGCTTAGCCTAGTTTTTGCCTGCTAGCTAACGTTTGCTGGACGAAATGACCACCTTACTGTTCAGAACCGCTACTGTAGAGCTATTGCAGTTACGTTGTTGATTTCATTCCTCTACTCAAATGTTAGGATTGACTATTTTATATGGGGTGCAAATGTTTCGTTTCTCAAAATTGGCAAGCAAGTTTGGTAGTGTTGACTGTGCCACTGTCACCTGGTAGTCATGGCAGCAATTACCCTGCGCTTCTACCATTGGACTTGTTTTGTGTACTTATCAAGATGTTTGTTTGCACAGACTTTTTCCATACTAAATAGGTTGTAGCTTGTTTGAAGATGAGCTTTAACACAGCCGGCGCGTTCGCTAGCCGCAGTAGCCAAGAAAATGTTTCTGCTGGCTCAAGCAGAATGGATCCAACCCGTATGCAGAGGGCAAAACAAAGAACGGTCCTCGGCGTCCTGAGTGAAAACGAACAGCACAGCCGTTTAGCCGGAGGTCAGCCCTCTAAACTGGGGTCCATCTCGGAGAACTCCCAGACGACGTTTCCGGGCTGTACATCCAGCTCCAGCTTTGATGTCTTTGTGGATGACCCATGTGAGGTTGTCCTCCCTGCCTGTAGTGAAGTCGTGGTTTCACCTCAGTTGGTGGATGAGGATAGGGCAGCCTTGCAACATAGAGATTTCCGGCTTTTCCTTGACCTGAGCTCAGGTGAGATCCAATAGGGTTACAAGTAGTGATACATGCATGATGCATGCATGCCAGGCTATCAATCAATGAATGAATGTGTACCCCCCCCTCTTCTCTTCAGGATCATGTATGGAAACGTCAATGCAATCCCAATCTGATGAACCAATGACATCAGAAGATATGCTGGGCCTGTCTGAGTACGCAGAGGACATCCATCGACATCTGCGAGAGAGTGAAGTGCGTTACTGCTTTAACACCTGCCATCTGGGTCTAATGGCATTCAGTGAAATGACTTTACACTTAAAGCCTGTGTAGGAAATGTGGTTGCAATGCCACCCCCCTTCACTTTGCAGCAGACATTTTGAATTGCGACTGTCCCTTACTATGTGTTCACAAGTCTGACCCCCGGTTTGTCATTTACAGATGAAATGCCACCCCAAACATGGCTACATGCGAAAGCAGCCAGACATCACCAACTGCATGCGTATCATCCTGATGGACTGGCTGGTGGAGGTGTGTCTGGAGTACAAGCTCTGCAACGAGACCTTCTTCCTAGCAGTCAACTACATAGACCGCTTCCTGTCCTGCATGTCAGTGCTTCGGGGAAAACTGCAGTTGTTGGGCACGGCTGCCATAATGCTCGCAGCGTAAGTTTCGCTTTGGCGCTTTTTTTTTGTGGTCAGAGCTGTTTTGCAAAATGCCTATCGAATACCTTCCCTCGCTGTTTCTTCAGGAAGTACGAGGAGATCTACCCCCCAGAGGTGGACGAGTTTGTGTACATCACGGACGACACGTACACCAAGAAACAGCTGCTTCGCATGGAGCACCTCGTCCTGAAAGTGCTGGCGTTTGACATGACCGTCCCCACCACGCATCACTTCCTGCTCCAGTACATGACTGTGCAGTCTGTCTGCTCCACGACACAAAACCTCGCCCTGGTATGTCAAAACCAGTCGGCTATACGTCTAAACATGAGGGCTGTTATCTACCACTGATCTCTCTGGTGGCACCCCTCCTTATTCTAAGGAACTGTTGATACTGTAGGAATGTCTATACTTGGGTTTCTAGGTAGGTGTGTGTGTGACACTCGGGGTTGTATTGTGGTTTCATCTTCCAGTATGTGTCAGAGTTGAGTCTGCTGGAGGTGGATCCTTTCCTGCAGTACGTGCCCTCTATGGTGGCAGCTGCAGCCTACTGCCTGGCCAACTACACAGTGAACGCAACCTTCTGGGTGAGCTGTCCTCGTCGATCCCGCGGCTTCGTTCTGTAGTGGTTTGAATACAGCCCTCGTCAGTTGGGTTATTCAGTTTGGGCCATTCGACCAATCGAAATGACTAATCCTTTGCTTCCTTAGCCTGATGCCTTGGGCGCCTTCACTGGTTACACCCTGTCGGAGATTGCCCGTTGTCTGAAGGACCTGCACAAGCTGTACGTCGGTGCGGAGAGTCGCCCCCAACAGGCCATCAGGGAGAAGTACAAGAGCTCAAGGTGGGTAGAAGGACACTGACTCTTCTTCATAGCTGTACTCCTGCTTCAGCTTATCTTGTATCGTTTTCACAGGTATGGAAACGTGTCGGCCATGACGCCTCCCCCTTCTCTACCTTTCCACTGAGGCAACTGGAACCTTCTCTGGCCTGCAGCACGACACAGCGCTTACCTGTTTTGTAGATATGTGATTTTGTAAAATTACTTTTTTTAATGGAATTTTTTTAACCCGTGTATATAAGCTATTTTTATTATAGTTGGCTATCAAGGTAACAATAAAAATGATAAAGTAACTTGTTTCTTGTCAACTTTAAACTTGAGGTGTTGTATTGTTAGTTCTAGTCTGAGGATTTTCCCCCAAGTCTGTAAAAGCCACTCTTCAAACTTTGGATTTTTTTTCAAATCTTTTACTGTACGTTGTGTGAAACCTCCCCAGAATCATGGACTTCAGTCTGCATCTTGTATGTTGCATCATGTGATTAAAATGACAACTTACTATCATTTTTGCCTCTTAATGCTTTTTAAATACTTCTAGTGCCATGTTAACTCGACGTTACCTAAGGCACATGTTTAATTTGACAAGCTGCTCGCATTTTGACTCGCCTTCCTACAATTTCATTTAAAGTCTTCCCACCAGGACAAACGTCGAAGTCATTATGGTTTTAGTGAGACATCTATTGGAAGAACTGTAGTATGACATGGGCTACTCTACTCGTGGGGGTGGATCTACAAGTTATTTGATTTGGCTGTTTGTCGGACTCCTCGTCAGAATGTGAATGACAGGTCCGCGTTAGCAGAAATTGTCATATGGTCCGCGTTAACCGAAATTGTCATATGCCTAAACGGACTTATTTTTTTCATCGGATTGTTCCCGTATGTTGTACTTTTCCGGGACTTTCAAGTTGAGGATACATTCTGACATTAAGGTGCGTTTAATACCTATCAACAAAAAATGTTTTAACCATAGCAGTTGGCTCAGGTAAAACCTGATACGAGTTGAAAACAGATGTGTAGCTGAGATTTGTCATGCAAGGCACGCATGTGCATACACCTTTTAAATCACCCATTGCTCCTATAGTTTCTGTTACGGATGGTGGATTATAACAGCATAATATAACTTTGTGTACCCCTCTCACACTTCAATTCTCTTCAGACTAGTTCTCTAGTCCGTTCTCTGTAATTCCAGAGCATGGCGTTTGCAGAGCCAGCGGAGCTGCTGGTGATAAAGGACCAGCATGACCGTGCGCTGGCGTGCCTAAGCCTTGGGCTGGCTGCTGACGAGGCTGGGAGGAGACCTGAGGCCCTGGAGCTCTACCGGAGGGGCAGGCAGCACCTCACCCAGGGCCTGGAGGTGCCTACTGGGGGGGACAGGCACACCAGAGCCCCTTGGGACACGGCCAGACAGCTTCAGCTGAAGATGAGGCTGACTCTGAGGAACATCTCCACCAGACTCAACGACCTGGAGACTGCAGAGTCCACGACCACGGAGAAGCCAAGTGAACCAGCAACCAAGCAGAATCTCTATCCCACCCTGAGGCCCAACGTTCATCCTACCTCCAACCTCCACCTCTACCCTACCGTGCCCGGCATCTCCACCCAGACCCCTGCACCCACCCACACCTTCTCCCCCTGCTGGGGCTTCAAGGACCACAGGCAGATCTCTGCCCATCTTCCCAGTGCCGGCCCTGGGAGCCTCAGGAGAGCAGCCCCCAGCCTACACACCCAAGCCCACGGATGGGCACCACAGCCTGGCCTACAGCCCTGTAGCTGGGCGCCTAGGGGGCCAGCCCCGGGGGTTAGTGGCCGAGCGGGAGCGGGAGATGGAGATGAGCTGCTGTTTCTCCCTAGAGGGGTGCAGATGTTTTTCGTGAGTGCCGAAGGACAGGTCAGCGCCCCGTCTCACCCTGGGTATCTACGCATCATCTCTTTCGGCGGCGGGAGCAACGACGCGTCCGGCAAAGCACCTTCAGCCTTTCTACACGTAAGCAACATCTGAGGGTCATGTGACGTGTGTTTAGTATATCAGAGCAATGAAAAAATGGGTTGATGGGGCCTTAATTTGGGGGATTTTTTTAATGGAATGAGGGACACTGGATGTATAAGATGACCTCCTTAAAACATTACTTTAAATTCGAACTGGTTAAATGTATTATAATTAAATATTTACATTTTATACATTACAATAACCAATATTGTAATGACTAATTTATGGATTCACACATACACTGAACACAACAAGTCAACTGTAACAAGCGACATGATTTCTCTGTCTTGAACCTTGTTTAGTTTCAGATATGAAAGAGATGGATGGACAGATCCTGATAGTATACAGATGAAGCTACGCGATGCGCTTATCTTAGCATCGGCGTTCAGTCAGTACTGAGTGAGAGCTGGGTGGAAGGCAGGAGGTCCAGAGGGATAACAGTGGCCTACACACAGCCTGAATCAGATGACCCTGATTGGTCCTCGTGGAAATCATTACAAATAATTAAGCGGGGAATCTGGGCTGCACAGAGATCAACGTTCTCCATTCTGGTGCTCCTGATGGGCTGATCCATTAAAGTTAAGACATGTACAGTTTGAGAGGGCTGAGGATTGGAAATTGAAGCACAATTGGTATCTAGTGTCAACTAGATCGAGTGTCGGGGTAGTTAATTGACTATACAATAAAGAAGATCCAAAGATGGATTCCTGCTGTGCCTGTTAAAACCAGTCGGTCCACATTTTGGTTTGTTGCTCAACCACAGCTTGACATTTTTGAAAAGGGCCTGCTGCCAAAACAAAAGTGACTGCTGCTGTCTGGAGCGACTTGAACCCAACCCGTGACTGTTAGCCTTTGATTCTGCACCTCAGTCTGAGTTTGTGTCGGCCTCGTACACAATTTACCATTGTGAATGCGGCCGTGTGTGTGTGGGGAGGGGGTTTCGGCCTGCCCTTTGCCCCAATAGGACAAAGGCCTCAGTAACTGATGACACTGCGGTTCCGTTGTGTCCACGGCCAGTGCCTCGATCTCTGGATGGCCCTCGGAGAGGTCAGCCTAAATACCTCTCTAGTGGCTGCTGCCTGGAACACAACATCACATACACACAGACACTGGCTGACAGTTAAAATACTAGCACAGACATTGAGAATGTCTCATCAAAAGGGGGGGTGGGGGAATGTTTTACAATTATCTTTGGTAATTGTGTTAGGATCTTTCAGGATATTGTGTTCTGGTTTGACCCCCTGACATATTGGAGTGTGTTGCAATCTCAGTCTCTTGTGGAAACCGCTCAATCACTTACAGCAGGGGTGTCAAACTCCGGTCCTCGAGGGCCGCTGTCCTGCATGTTTTAGATGTTTCCCTGCTCCAACACACCTGATTCAATTAAAAGGGTTGTTATAACGACCATTCATTCGAATCAGGTGTGTTGGAGCAGGGAAACATCTAAAACATGCAGGACAGCGGCCCTCGAGGACCGGAGTTTGACACCCGTGGCTTACAGTGTGTGTCTTTGCAGGTGTGTGACTGGCTCTACCCTCTAACTGTGGAGACCCCAGTGCTACTGGCCAACTCTGGCATCTTCATGTTCCCGGACACCATGGCTGGCCCCCAGGGGTCCTACGTGGGCATAGTGCTGTCCTCAGAGATGCCTGAGGTAGACAGATACATGTTCCAGGACATTCTGGCCCAGCTCACAGACCTCAGGATCCAGGTGGGTTTACTCTGAAGATGGTGGTTTTACATTTAGCAGATGCTCTTATTCAGGGGACTTACAGTAAGTACAGGGACATTCCCCTGAGGCAAGTAGGGTGAAGTGCCTTTCCCAAGGACACAATGTCAATTAGCATGGCCGGGAATCAAACCGGCAACCTTCTGATTACTAGCCCGAATCCCTAACCGCTCAGCCACCTGACTCCCTATGTCCTGTGGGAAGATAGGGGTTCATAGAGGAGACATTGGGGTCAAGAAGGGGTCTGTCGTGAAGAGTGTGGGTGTTTATTGCTGTTTTTCCAAAGGGGAAGTGTCAGGGATTCAAAGGTTTACATAATTTGATAGATCACTTGCTAGATTGCTTTTGAAATGACTTGCTTGATTGCTTTTGAAATGACATGCTTGATTGATTGTTGCTCTTAATAATCAGATTGCTGAAGAGATTTCCGGTTAGATTATTGTGTTTGATGTCATTCTGTGTGGGAGTTGTCTTCTGGTTGTCTTGGCTCTTTTAGAAGTCTGTTTCCTTGTCAGACAAGAATGGAGTACAGTCATTCTGTCACATTCACTCGATACCTTGGCATTCCTCCCAGGTAGAAAACCACAGCTTGAGGAAAGACTCACAGCGATGATGGATGTTCTAATGACCCCCTCCCCCCCTCCCCCACCCAGTTCAGACATAATCCTGTTTGATAGGCTCTAGAGAGGAAGGGTTGAGTTTAGAGGTCATGAACCTGAGTGAGAAAGTCCCCATTGGTCCGTCCCATGGGGAGAAGTGACCCTTCTAATGACTTTCCCCAGTTCTGTCTTGTGGCAGCCTTTCCAGCCATGTTAAGATACAAAAACTAACACTAATATGGACCATGTCACCTCATCCCGTTCGATAGGCTCTGGAGGAGGGGTCGAGTTCAGAGGTCATGAACCTGAGTGAGAAAGTCCCCATTGGTCCGCCCGGGGAGCGGTCAGGAGTCCCCATGGCAACTGGGGGTGCGATGGGAGAGGAGGAGAAGCCACCTGTCCCTGAATGGAGCGAGAAGATGTCCCAAAGCATCCTGGCAGGTGTGTGAGAGTGTGAGAGTGTGACAGTGTGAGAGTGTGAGAGTGTGTGAGTGTGTGAGTGTGTGAGTGTGTGAGTGTGTGAGTGTGTGAGTGTGTGAGTGTGTGAGTGTGTGAGTGTGTGAGTGTGTGAGTGTGTGAGTGTGTGAGTGTGTGAGTGTGTGTGTGTGTGTGTCTGTGAGTGAGACCGAAGGTTTGTGGGAAGGCACCAGATCTCACACCGTCTGTAGTCTTCATGCATACATCATATGTACCTTGTTTACAAAACATTCTCACCTCCCCCCATAGGCACCTCTTGGCTGAGTAAAGGTTTTCTGAAAGGGGCTGAGGCCACTGGCAAGGCCATCCACAAGGGGGCGTCCAAGCTGCGTGAGCACATCACCCCGGAGAACACGCCTGCGGAGGTTAACCCCCGTGTAACCCGGGGCTTGCACGTGGCCAAACAGGCCACCGGGGGTGCTGTGCGCGTCAGCCAGTTCCTGGGTAAACATCGGGGGCTTGGGGGTGGTTGTTATTTAGATAACTATGATTACTGGCATATCACTTTCTGTATCTCGCGCTAGTGTGTGTTTTTGCTTGTGTTATTCATTCATATGTGGGTGTGTTTGATAATATCCTTTTCTGAGTGTTTTTTGATAAGCTGTGTGTGTGTGTGTGCTGGCAGTTAACGGAGTGTGCACGGTAGCCGGATGTGTGGGGGACAAGCTAGCCCCCCACGTGAAGAAACACGGCGCCAAGCTCATCCCAGACTCCATGAAGACCCAAGATGGCCGCTCAAACCTGGACGGTGCCATGATCGTAGCAGCGAGCAGTATGCAGGGTGCGTCACCAGCGTAGCCTTATGTTTGGCTGCTAATGTACAATTAGACAGACCCCCTATGTCCGGAAGTACAGCTTAAATCTTCTTTAGAACCGTTTCGGAAGTCAACCCTGTGTACTCCAGGTTGGTGAGATGTTTATTTCGTTATTTGAACCTTATTTTTTTACCAGGTCTCTCGGCTATATGGACCGGTTTGGAAACTGGGGCGAAGACCGTGGGCAAAAGCGTGAGGTCTGAGACTGTCACGACGGTGAAGTATAAGTAAGTCCTCCTCTTCTCCCTCTCCTCTCCTCCAACAACCCGGTCATCCGTGGTTTTCTCCTTTCCCTAGGGCTACACTGTCGGTCCTTTTCAGTTTTTCAAGCCTTTGCGTTTGATTCCAGTCATCCTGGGTGTCAGTATATCTCTGTTTCAGCAGTACTGTGATGTGATTGGCTTATGGAGTTTACTGTATGGATCAGGGATTGGATGCAGAGATGTACAGTCACCCAGGCTGGACTTGTTTTCAGCTTCGGGGAAAATCACATGACTTTACACCTCTCTTTCAGATACAGGGGGCTAGAGAGTCTGTTAAACCCCAGCAATAAATAACTGAAGGGGAGTTGAAAACAGACTTTGTGAACTGACCCCTAGTGGCTGAACACTCCTTCCCGCTTCTTCTCTGACTAACTCTGAGGTGATTTCAGAACAACGCCAAGCTTTTTGACTTGGTGTTTATCGAGGTGATCCCACGGATGCAAAAGCAATACGGAGGAATTGGGCTACTCGAATAGAAAGCTACAGGGTTGGACTTAAGACCAAAACTATTTGATTATGCCGACTTTTTTCATTCGTTGAGGCTGCATAATGCAAATGCTGAAGTGGCTTGGGTTTTGGGGAACGGCTTCGTGTCTGGTCTGCTGGGGTCCTCGCTGAGTCATCTGTGTTGTGGACAGCTAAATGCCTGTGTGGAATGAGTGGTAGTCCAGCTGGTTATTCTGCAAGGTGGTGACTCATCGAACTTGTTTAGAATAAAACTGACATGAATTGAAAGACCTTACCTCTCTTGTTTTTCTTGAACCGGTAACATTCTGCCATGGTAAATAACAACAAATTAGCCACTGACCTATCGCCTTACCCGTACCTCGTCCTATACTTGATATTCAGCACTTTCTAGTAGCCTAGAGATATTGTAACTGGCTCCCCACATGTCCTTAGTAGTAGCTTTCATGTTGACGTATTATATTTTCTAACCCGGGCCACTGTGATTGGTGGGGAAGGTATGGTGAAGATACGGGGCAAGCCACAGACACGGCCGTTCAGTCTGTCCTCAACGTGGGTGTGACGGCCTTCAACATGGACAACCTGGTAATAAAGGGCATATTGAAGAGCACCGGGAAGACCACCACCACCGCCGCCAAGGCAACCGAAGAACCGGCAGAGAAGCGGGAGAAGGGGTATGGGGAGAAAGGGAAGTAAGGGGTGGAAACTACATTTTTTGTTCTGTTTTCTTTTGCAAAATTAGGGTTTTACTTTAAGGTGTTTTATTATTATTATTATTTAATACTACATTTAGATATCTGATTGATTAACTGCCGACTTGTTGTATCTTAAAATGTATATATTTGTTTATTGTAGGTGATTCACAGTGTATTTTATCTAAGTATTTCCCCAGCCCTAATTATTTGCACTATTAACATTTAAACCACTCAATTAAATGAGTATTATTCATGCCATTTGTTAATATTGCAAAGATAACCCCCAAAATACCATGAAGTAAATGAAGGATTAGGCTATGTGTACATTATTGAATACACATACTGATATTTCTGTTTATTGTTCCTTGGTTCAAATAAAAAGGTGAAACTGGTAGTGTATTCATTCATAATGTGTCATTTAGACCCGTGTGCAACGCACACACATATCTCAACTATTGCTATCGGATAACTTTACATTAAAAAACATATGTCCCACACGTATGTCATTGATCTGAGTAAAAGTATTCCTAATGTATGTAAATTATACTGGGCCATTGCATCCCGGTCACGCCTCTTTTTACAGCAAGACGGATACGGCGGTTTCCATGGGATACCAGAGGAACAAACTTTTCAAGTAATTAGTGCATTTTAGAGGCCTAAGATGGGAGACAGACAGACAGACTGCAAGAGAAGACTTCACAGTGTCTATGGCAGTGGTTCTCAAACCGGTCCTCAGGGACCACCTGCATGTTTTAGATGTTTCCCTGCTGCTAACACACCTGATTCAAATGAATGGGTCGTTATCTAGGTCTGTAGAAGCCTGTTAGCGACCATTCATTTGAATCAGGTGTGTTGAAGCAGGGAAACATCTAAAACATGCAGGACAGGTGGTCCCTGAGGACCAGGGTTTGAGAACCACAGTGTCTATGGGGGAATGTGAGTGTCCTGCATAGCCTGTATCATACTGTGAACAGTGTTCTCAAGTTTGATCAAATGGCGTGAGATTACAATTAGCTGTCAACGTTTAGGTACAAAACGTTCGCTTGACGGTCTTTTTGTTTTGACGTCTGTATTCATGGGTTTCAGTCATGTGACTTTTTTTTTGCGGCCGCCATCTTGAGGACGAATTCGAACCTCTCCTCGGGTCTCCCTCAGTGAGAATGGATGGTACTGTCCGGTGGGGTCACACATTTTAGTTTTTTGGGTCACACATTCTGTGGTACTGGCTCTGTGATGAATCTAAATCAGAAAACATGGGTCCAGGTTAGTTTGAAGGGATGACATAACTACCCCAAACTATCATTCAAAGTTTTAACTCATTTGGGAAGCAGTTACGGTGTCTGTGAGCGTGAGAGCGTGAGAGAAGTTGTTGCGTGACAAATGGTTGAAATGCGTGAGACTTGAGAGCCCTGCTTGGAAGTATCGCAGTAGGCTGTAGTCAAACGTTGAGAGGTAGCGTAAATTATTAGATTGTAGGAATGGTAACAGATGACACCTTTGAAGAGGGAGACAACTATGCATATCTTTACTTGATGTGCATCTCCCTTTGGCCCCGGTATAGCACAGTATCTCTGTTTAGGCCTCCTAGCTGATCCTGGGTTCCCCAGGTAACGAGTGGAAAACTCGGTATGAGACCCAGGTGGACCTGAATGGACAGCTGAAGAGACGGACCACTCTCCTTCACGAGAGACTGGAGGATTTTCGAGGAAGCCCCGTAGGTAAAAGAAGGATTCTTTTAATTTGCGCAATTTGCCTCATCCACACAGGCACGTACAGTCCTATTACAAGTTCAATTTTTTCAGTTTACTTTTCTTCATGTTTTTTCTTACAGATCGATTGGCCTCAATAAGATCCTATGATGACATGCCAACGGTGAGTGTACTTATGGTACAGTAAAAGATCTGTGTGTGTGTGAAAAATAAATATCTAGACTTGGAGCCAGAGGGAGCCAGAGAGACTCATAGAGAGGAAAGAGAAGAGCAGAAGAGACGTGGGGAGAGAGAGAGGAGACAGGGAGAACAAGAGAGACAGAGAGGGATAGAGAGACAGACAGATGGAGAGGGTGCAGCAGACAGAGAAACACAGTCGAGAGGGATACAGGGAAACGCAGAGAAAGAAAGAAAGACAGTCAGAGAGACACAAGAGGGACATAAGAGGAAGACAGAGACAGATAGATGGAGGATCAAGAAAGACAAGCAGATAGGGAGAGAGAGACACAGGCAGAGAGAGAGAAAGAGAGACGTGCGTGTGAATTGTGAGGGAGATGTGTGCTACTGATGCCAGCTGCAACTTTGAGCTTCTGCTGATGCAAGCAGAATAAAACAGGCTTTAACCAGGGCACTGTAATCACTGGATTACCTTGGGGCTGGTGGGATAAATGCTCATTGTATAATCTGAGCAACTTCATCCACAGGTTTGAAGAACGGATAAGAAAGCACAATGACATCATTGACCAGACTTATCAAGAAGCACTACTTAGTTTATAGGCCTTATTTTATGTTAATTAACCAATGTCTTTTGAAAACAGTGAAAGTTACATTATTTGTTCATTTGTAATGTGTACATTCTCTGGAGATGAAGTAAACACGTAAATTAATTCATGCTGGGTCATATTTGAGAAAAAAAGGCTGCACTTATGTTTCCGAACATGGACGGAACAAAAATGCTTTGCGGGCTGGAATTCACTTGGACTGAACTGTCTTTTGAGATTCTGTTTCCGCCTTAATTTAGCTCGACTTTTAGCCTGGCTCAGAGCAGGCTAGTTCAGAAGTATAAGTTACCTTGGTTACGTAGCTAAAACTAGAATAAGATACCTTAATGGAACGGAACTCTCGCTGAAGTAACTACGACACAAATTGTGTGTTTCAGGGATCTGGTTTGGTAATAAGATTTATTGGTGCGGTAGTAATAATAAGAATAATAAGAAGAATACTTTATTCATATAGCACATTTTATACAAGAATTGCAGTTCAAGGTGGTTTACATAAAGACTATGATACAAGTAATAAAAATAATAAAAGTAGTAGTATTTGTTTGTGTAGTAGCTGTGTTTGTTGGTGTGGTAGTTGTGAATGTTGGTGTGGTAGTTGTAGTTGTTGATGTGGTAGTTGTTGATGTGGTAGTTGTGAATGTTGGTGTGGTAGTAGTATTTGTTGATGTGGTAGTTGTAGTTGTTGATGTGGTAGTTGTATTTGTTGGTGTGGTAGTTGGGCATGTTGGTGTGGTAGTTGGGCATGTTGGTGTGGTAGTGGTGTGGGCATGTTGGTGTAATATGCGTGCATGTTGGTGTGGTAGTTGGGCATGTTGGTGTGATAGCTGTGCATGTTGGTGTGGTAGTTGTGGCATCAGGTATAGTAGTTGTGTGTCGTAGTTTCAGGGTCTGCTGTGGTAGTAGTATTTGTTGGTGTGGTAGTTGTGACTGTTGGTGTGGTAGTTTTATTTGTTGGTGTGGTAGTTGTGAATGTTGGTGTGGTAGTTGTGGCATCAGGTATAGTAGTTGTGTTTGTTGTTAAAATGTGTGTCGTAGTTTCGGATTCTGGTGTGGTAGTAGTATTTGTTGGAGTGGTAGTTGTATTTGTTGGTGTGGTAGTTGTGGCATCAGGTATATAGTTGTGAAAATGTGTGTCGTAGTTTCGGGGTCTGGTGTGGTAATAGTATTGTTGGAGTGATAGTTGTGAATGTTGGTGTGGTAGTTGTATTTGTTGGTGTGGTAGTTGTAGGTGTTGGTGTGGTAGTTGTGGCATCAGGTATAGTAGTTGTGTTTGTCTTGAGAATGTGTGTCGTTGTTTCGGGGTCTGTTGTGATAGTAGTATTTGTTGGAGTGATAGTTGTGAATGTTGGTGTGGTAGTTTTATTTGTTGGTGTGGTAGTTGTATTTGTTGGTGTGGTAGTTTTATGTGTTGGTGTGGTAGTTGTATTTGTTGGTGTGGTAGTTGTGGCATCAGGTATAGTAGTTGTGAAAATGTGTGTCGTAGTTTCGGATTCTGGTGTGGTAGTAGTATTTGTTGGAGTGGTAGTAGTATTTGTTGGAGTGGTAGTTGTGGCATCAGGTATAGTAGTTGTGTTTGTCTTGAGAATGTGTGTCGTTGTTTCGGGGTCTGTTGTGATAGTAGTATTTGTTGGAGTGATAGTTGTGAATGTTGGTGTAGTAGTTTTATGTGTTGGGGTGGTAGTTGTAGGTGTTGGTGTGGTAGTTGTGAATGTTGGTGTGGTAGTTGTGAATGTTGGTGTGGTAGTTGTGATGTTGGTGTGGTAGTTGTAGGTGTTGGTGTGGTAGTTGTGAATGTTGGTGTGGTAGTTGTAGGTGTTGGTGTGGTAGTTGTTGCATCAGGTATAGTAGTTGTCTTTGTTGTGAAAATCTGTGTCGTAGTTTGGGGGTTTGGTGTGGTGTCTAGGTTTCCAACGGTGACAATCACACAACGCAGCTCAGAGTGATATATGGGGCTGTAAAAATAATATTTAATTTGTTAGATGGTAGATTTTTTTTAGTTCGGTACTTAAAATGATAGATCATGGATTATAAAACAACTGAAATCATAGAGAACCACTTGGAGACTGACCCGACATCCTGCGCCTGGGAGACGAAGCAGATAGAATGGTCCTGTCTGTCGTCATCTGCTGTTGGTGTCCATCTTATCGTGAACTGTCCAGTTGCAGTCGTGGTCTTTATAAGAGGGTGCGGACCGCTGACCAGAAGTTCAGAAACTCTTAAAAAAACACAACATCACATTCACATAAGTATTCTTCTACACTTACGATATGTAGGATCATTCCTAGACAGGCAGATTGATGTAAAGTACACGCTGCCTCCTAGTGGTGAATACATGAGTTACAGTGTATTTTCCTCACCTGGAAAGACTGGCCTCTGCCCTGACTGAGATCTCCAGTGTGTTGTTGACATCAACGTAGAGGTAGGGTTCCGTAGGCCGGCGTCGGGGACAGGAACCTGGGGAGATATTCCCCCGCTGCACAGGAGGGCGCTGCATCCCCAACTGGAGAACAAGGCAGCCATGAATACTGAGATGTTCTTCTGTCTTTCACATACTTCATAGTTGTATACTTTAATAAATGTAACAACCAGCCCACACACTCGACGGTTGGATACTTTGCTAATTACGTCCCCCCTCCCCCCACCCAGCCTGTCATAGACAAACATGTAGCCTATACACACTGTAGATAATATCTACCTCTGACTGCAAACTGTACGGGCAACTTGCTGAGAGGGCTGGAGGAACTCCGGTTGGACTGCGTGCCATCCTTGTAGGTCAGGGTTATAGACGCAGTGGGGAAGTCCTCCATCATAAGCTGCACCGCGTAAGTGTTTCCAACCAAGTTGGAAGTGTTCAAGTAAGATAGCGTGCATGGTGACTGAAGGATACAAAAAATAATGTTGATTAACATTTAGATTTAATGTGAAACAGGCTGTTTCATATGTCAGATATACACTTGAAGTATGATCATTATTCAAATGTGTGGGTGTGCTCTTTGGGTCCTCACTTTCAGTGTAAAAATGCTTGGTACAGGTAGTGAACAATTAACACACTCCTGGTTCCCAGACAGACCTAGTCTGCACTGAACCAGGTCTCCATCTGGGTCATGGGCCAAAAGCTGAACATCCCTGGGACAATTCTCTGGAACTCTTGAGGAGAGAGAGAGAGGGAGAATATTTTTTTAAGTAAACCCTTGTATTTAGTTCTTGGGCTCACACAGATTAATAACAATGATGAATGCAACTTACATCAGAAGAGGTATGACTGTGGTCTGTGGGGATCTGTTAGCTGTCCCTGTGTCAGACCTCACTCCCAGATCCACCGTAGTTCTTAGTCTCCGTGATATACTCCCAGCAACTGTGTTGATCCAGTTACTACCAGACAGTCTATGAACATGATCGTAAAGTATGTTACAGTTGCACAGGCATGGGACTTAACTGAGCAAATACTATAAACATTTACAAACATATGATTGTGTAAAAGTGTTCCCAGTTTCATTCAACACTTACTGAAGTATAAAAGGTAGGTTGGTGTCAACATTTCTAATCATGACTTCTTCCCACTGGCACCAGTCTCCACTGCTACTGTCCAGGTTATACAGAGCATTGCTGCTAATACTGCCACAATTTCCACTCTGACATGTCCAGCTGTTAGCCAAGGCTGAAGTGGAGCACGTCGATTGAAGGGCCAACTTGAAGCGAATGTCCACCTACAATCATTCAGCAGGTATGATGTCTAACCTACAATTCTATACCGTAGTTTCTACATTTACTCATTTAGCAGACACTCTTATACAGAGCAATTTTCTAAGATGGTCGAACTCATGAAAAGTGAAACACACTTACAGTGAAATCCTAACATTCTAGTTTGGCTTTCAATCGATTAAAGGGCGATAAATTACTGAAAAAGTTGAGTACAGTGTAACTAGCCAGCACACTCTTGAATCATTTAGAACATGTCAAATACGACATACTTTCACAACAATACCAGGCCCAATGCTAACTACATAATGGGCTTGATTTGTAATCTTACATCGATTTATCAAATTGGCAGTGAAACCCCAGACTGTGCATGAAATAAATGCCAACCAGTTACCAGTATCTTCCATTGAAATACATTTGTCCTTGTCTGTGTTATTTAGAAGAAAGAGGACATCCACACTATAGTCAGAACTCTGTTTCTACGTTGTGGTCTTACTGTGTAGGATCCGTCTGCGTTGACTCCTTTGGGGTTAAAGGTCATGGTCCCTCCGTGGAAGTCGGAGGCTGAGGATCCAGAGACCAGCAGTAACAGAGGCAGTAGGATGGTAGAGACAGACATGGTGCCTACTGTATGTGAACACCTCTGACTGCAGCATCTGCTTTTAAACAAAAAGGCTCTGAAGGAAACACTGAATATGTGATGGGAGAATGAGGAAAGAAAGACACGTTGGAATGGAGATCAACTTGTTGGTGAAACGGGGGCGATATGGGCAGTAAACAATAATTAGAATGGTGACATTTGTGCGATCAGTTTCTATTGCTCATTTGAAGTGCACTTAAATGATAGCCTATAAACGACACAGTGTGGGAGTATTCATCGGGTATATACTGTGAATACATAGTTTTACAGATAAATCGTTTTTTCCTGTTTTGTGCGAAATCCTTGAGAACTCATATAAAACCAGTCTGCACACCACCAAGATGAATTGGTTTAGTCTTGACCCTTGGTTGACAGTGTTGGGGGGATGGGCATGCGCGCGGCATATATACCAAAATCAGTCTGACGTAATGTTTATATAACACGGAAAAATGATTGCGCCCACTAAGCGAGCACGCATTGCCATTGGAAGTCCATATCCAAGCTCACACCATACCTAGACTAGCTGCTAGGTTGTTGTTTTTTTGGGGGGGGGACCACACAAGCTAGGGCCGCCACTGAGTGAAAGGCTTTCCTCATAGGCGATTCTAGGTATTAAAACTGGGGGTGCAAAAGAAAAACATACAAAAAATGTATACTAGATCTTTATTTATTTGTATTAATCATTAGAGTACAACAAACCATGATAGAACATACAACTCTGACATCACTTAAACATTTTCTAAAAACATTTTATAGTTTTTTTTACATAAATGTTAACATTAATTTCACTTTAAGGGTGAGTCTCTCAGTGTATACGCAGGTGTGTGACTGGTGATGGGAGAATGAGGAAAGAAAGACACTTTGGAATGGAGATCAACTTATCTGTGGAACAGGGGCGTGGTGGGCAATAGATTATAATCGAAATGGTGACGTTCGTGCAATCAGTTTGTATCGCTTGTTTCGCTCCTGGGCACATAAATGACAGCCTATAATGTCACTGTGTGTGTCACACCCTAATTCTATACACCTGTGCTTCCTCTCCCCCCCCCAGTCCAGGTGCGCCCTATGCTTCTGATTGTTTCCTTGTTTATTTAACCCCTCTCTCTCTCTCTCTCTCCCTGTTCTGGTTGCCAGTTTGTGTTGTGTGTTTCCCGAGTCGTCCCAGCCGGTTTACTGTTCTTCTCAGTGTTCCCTGTATCCGTATCTAGATCTAGCCTGCCGATTATGGATTCATAAAATACTGTTACCTATCATACCTGTCTCTGCTGTCTGCATTTGGGTCTTTGCCTGAGCCAAGACAGTGTGGGAGTATTCACCTTGACGGAGAGGGTTCCTTGATTCTGGTTTGTGAGCTGGGCAGACGACTGCCTGGGCTGGGAAGGTCTCCCACGCCGAAGCACGAGGGGGGAGCGGGGGAATCTATCCAATAGCATCTCTTACTTTGTACAGTATGCATATAGTCAAATCAGTCACACTACGAATTGCTACCAAATTAACCACAACTTATTTATAATACTGTGTAATATATTGTTTTACAGATATATAGTTATACAGCAACAAAAACACACACAAAAACAAAAAAGCAACAGTAACAGGTGTTAAAAAGATTTTGGAATAGATAAGGATGTGGGTAGTATTTACATGTCCATTCTTTAAGGCTTCAGTATAATACAAAACCTGAACTTAAACACTGGATTCGTTTTATTACAGTATAATGTCTATTTCAATTGCCAGTCTTTCCGGGAGGAAGACTCAGTAATAAGTTATAACACACTATTGAAAATACAATCAGTCTGATCTCTGGGTGGAGAAAGGTCAGGCTGAATACCTCTATATTTTAGATTGCTTTTGAAATAACTTCCTTGTTTGCTTGTTGCTCTTAATACGCAGATTGCGTTTCCGGTTAGATTATTGTGTTTGATATAATTCTGTGTGGGAGTTGTCTTTTTGTTGTCTTGGCTCTTTTAGATGTCGGTTTCCTTTTCCAGGAAATGACTGAGTACAGTCATTCTGTCATGTTCACGCTGTTCAAACAGGTGTTTTAAGTACAGATACTTGATGAACGTCACACAAATTCAGGTCCGGGTGGAAAGGCCCTTGGCAGCCTTACCGGTGCATTCCTCCCAGGTAGAAAACCACAGCTTGAGGAAACACTCACAGTGATGATGGATGTTCTAATGACCCCCTTCACCCCCCCCTCCCCCCCCCTCCTTGACTGTTGTGACAGCTTTCCAGCCATGTTAAGATACAAAAACAAACACTAGCTGTAAGAGCCAAGTGTGGCACTATTCACCTTGACGGAATGTAACAGCATCATGTAACAGAGGCAATAGGATGGTAGCGTGAGACATGGTGCCTACTGTATGTGAACACCTCTGACTGCAGCCTCTTCTGTTTGTTTTCGGAGGTGGGGGGGGGGTTCTTTAGCAAAATTAGCAGAAAGAGGGTTTTACTTTTATTATTATTATTACTACATTTAGATATCTGATTGATTAACTGCCGTCTTACTGTATCTTAAAATTAATATGTTATATATTATGTGATTCACAGTGTATTTGATCTAAGTAGATATCCCAGCCCTAATTATTTGCACTATTAACATTAATTTATTCAGGCCATTTGTTCGTATTGCAAAGATAATCCCAAACTCCATTTAAATGAAATATTAGACTGTGTACATTATTGAATAGTATACACATAGGGGCTACTGATATTTCTGTTTATTGTCCCTTGGTTAAAATAAAAAGGCAAAACCGGTAGTGTAGGCCTATTGATTCATAAAGCGTCATTTAGACCCGTGTGCAACATAGACATATACATACATGTATATATGTCTATGGTGTGCAACGCACACACATATCTCAATATTGCTATCGGATAACTTTACATTAAAAAAACATGTCCCACACGTATGTCAATTATGTGAGTAAAAGTAGTCCTAATGTATGTAAATTATACTGGGCCATTGCGTAGCGTTCACGCCTCTTTCTACCGCAAGTCGGATACGGCGGTTTCCATGGGATACAAGAGGAACAAACTTTTCATGTATTTAGTGCAATTTAGTGGCCTAAGATGGGAGAGACAGACTTGAGCAAATATGATCTAGCTCGATTGCAGGCCGAACTGGAACAGGAGAGAGAAATGAAGTAAGTACACTTGGCCGCACGAAAGAACAAAAGTAGTGAAGTTGAAGCAAGGTCATCGCGTGTTTAGAGTCTGTGCCTCTGCTTTTAGGGAAATGCTGCAGGAGTCCATATCCGATTTGAGGAGCACTTTATCTGAACTGCAAGAGAGACTTCACAGTGTCGATGGGGAAGGTGAGTGTCCGGCATAGCCTCGATCAGCCTGTATTATACTGTGAACAGTGCTCTCAAATTTGATCAAAAGTTTGGCGTGAGATTACAATTGTCAACGTTTAGGTACAAAACGTTCGCTTGACGGGGGGTCTTTTTGTTTTGACGTCTGTATTAACGCGAGACAAGTATCAACTCAGCAGAAATCCCTTCTCACTCAGCGTGAGAAAAACAAGTTGTTGAGTTGAAATACCTGAGACTTGAGAGCCCCGCTTGGAAGTATCGCAGTAGGCTGTAGTCAAACGTTGAGAGGTAGCGTAAATTATTATATTGTCGGAATGGTAACAGTAGTAAGATGACACCTTTGAAGAGAGAGACAACTAATGCATATCTTGAGCCTACTTGATGTGCATCTCCCTTGGGCCCCGGTATAGCACAGTATCTCTGTTTAGGCCTCCTATGACAATATAGCTGATCCTGGGTTCCCCAGGTAACGAGTGGAAAACTCGGTATGAGACCCAGGTGGACTTGAATGGACAGCTGAAGAGACAGACCACTCTCCTTCACGAGAGACTGGAGGATTTACGAGGAAACCCCGTAGGTAAAAGTATTTTAATTCGCGCAATTTGCCTCATCCACACAGCTTTCAACACATTCCTATTACAAGTTCAATTTTGGGTAATTTTGCGTTTACTTTCCTCCACGTTTTTTTTACAGATCGATTGGCCTCAATAAGATCCTATGATGACATGCCAATGGTGAGTGTACTTATGGTAGCTACAGTAAAAGATCTGTGTGTGTGTGTGTGTGAAAGACATATCTAGACTTGGAGCCAGAGGGAGCCAGAGAGACTCAGAGAGGAAAGAGTAAAACGAGATGTGGAGAGAGAGAGGAGACAGGAAGAACAAGAGAGAGACAGAGAGGGATAGAGCGACAGACAGACGGAGAAGGTGCAGCAGACAGAGAGAAAGACAGTCGAGAGGGAGGGAGGGAAACGCAGAGAAAGGAAGACAGAAAGAGAGAGAGAGACACAAGAGGGAGATAGACAAGCAGAGAGGGAGAGAGACAGGCAGAGATAGAAAGAAAGAGAGAAGTGTGTGAGAATTGTGAGGGAAACGTGTAGTACTGATGCCAGCTGCAACTTGAGCTTCTCCTACTGATGCAAGCAGAATAAAGCAGGCTTTAACCAGGGCACTGTAATCACTGGATTACGGAAACCATAGGAAAGTAATACACACCAATTACACACTCTCGAGGGTTGTGTGTGTGTCTGGTTTAATGGATGTGTGTGTGAGTAGTACGAAGTGGCAGCTGCTCATTAGTTTCCAGTACCAAAGGACTGTGAACCCGATCTCCCACGAAAGAGAGAGGGAGAGGATTGAGAGAGAGAGATAGAAAAAAGGAGGGAAAGAGGACGACAGGTGTCGGAGAGGGATGGAACAGGTCGTGTCTGAGAGACCGAGAAAGAGAGCAGTGTGAGGTCGACGGCATCTTCTGGAATTCGTGCGAGTCCCCTTTTTTGACCTGTGGTCCTTCCTGCTGATGCAGGTTATTTCCGCCATTTTGACTGAAGGGCCACAATGACCGTTCTGTGCTTCTTAAAAACCTCCAGACCAGTTGGCCTCATTCCTGAGAGAGCACGCTCTAGGAATGTCTCAGTGATTACCAGTTCACGCTTCCAATGCCACAACCTAACACCCTTGTTCCTTCAGTAAAGCTTCGATGGTTTGCTGTTCGACGTGGCTGTTGAACAGTAGATCAAGGTCATCTAGTTTGAGGTTGGTTCTTTGTTTGATATTGACATTAGAAAGGTATATAGCTCAGTGGTGGAGGGTTTCATCGCAAGTTCTAACCTCTCCCAGTATACGTCGTTTTGGATTGAAGCATCTGCTAAATGAACATAGGACATACAGCACTTTCCTTTACAAATGAGGCAGGGTGTCCTTCGTCATTCATAGAAGCCTTCCACTTGGTTTACACTGCCTGCTTGACCATTCAGGACTCCATGCAGGGTTGCATCAACACTTTTGTTCTCTCTCCTCAGGATGCACTGCGGGAGAGACTGAAGCTACTGACCAATGAGAAGGCCGGCCTGCAGAGTCAGCTGACAGACTGTCGTCAGAGGATCGAACAGGAAGGGAAGGTTAGCGTGAAATCATGTGGGATGAACAGGCCTGTGACACCTGTGGTAAATTTGGTAACACCTGTCGCCCCCCCGTCCGTCCGTCTGTCTGTCTGCCATCAATCCCTCGCCCAATCCCTTGCTGTCTGTCTGTAATACTCAAATTACATTTGTGTCATATTTAGACAACCATATTTCACTAGTCAGCACCTCCATACAAATCCAATTTTTTGTATTCAAGGTTTTTTAGGGATTTGTTTGACTATATTTTCAATTGATTGTTACAGTATGGCGTTACAGTATGGCGTTACAATATGGCGTTACAGTATGTGTCTGATTGCGTTTGACCCACTTGTGTTCCACTCCCGGGCCCTTTGTTAACTGTTCTGTTCAGCGTGACACGTTAGACCAAGTAAGCTAATATCTCACAGCATTAGACGCCGTAATCCCACTTCTAATCCCACATTCATTAACGCCGAGGACCTTCCGAAAGACCTCCTTGTATACAGACACACAGAGAAATACTCTCACACACACACACAACACAAACACACACACACACACATGTACTGTACACACACTCACGGAAACACAGAGACAGACACGGGTATGATTGATGCAGGAAAATGGTTACGCTCAGTTTCGTTTTCTGGGAGATGAACAGATTGTGAGGATGCCAATAGAGCCGGAGGCTCTGAAGAGTCGCATTCCAAATGTCAGTCTCTCTCTTTCTCTCGTAAACAACAGGCATTTCATAAGACCAACGACGAGAGGCGTGCGTACCTGTCAGAAATCGCTAAGGTAAGCATGTCACCTAGCCAGCGCGATTCATAACTCCTGACACGGAGAAGGGCTTCAAAAAGAAATATTGACTGACGAGCTGTGAATATCTTCCTGAATGATGAATGGCCACTGTGGGAGAGAGGGCTATTAAAATCGAGGGAGAGAGGGATGGAGAGAGAGAGGGAGGGAGAGGGAGGGAGAGAGAGAGAGAGAGTGAGAGAGAGAGAGGAAGAGATCGAGAGAGAGGAAGAGAGAATGTGGCGCAGGATGCTGTTTTCAGTCCTACTTCCAGACTACTACCTCATTTCCTGTTTTGTAAGGTCTCCTCGCGGAACTGAGTCAAGGACTTTTTGGGGGGATAGGATTTGCGTCATTGCTTTTTTTCTTGGGTGCACGTACACACACACACACACGTACGCACACAGACACGCACACACACAGACACGCACACAGACACGCACATAGACTCAGCGCTTTTTTATTATGATTGAAAATCAGCATTGAAATGTCCATATCCTTCTTTTCCTCTCCAGCTGTCTTCCACCTTGGATGCCAATAGGAGGCAGTTCCTATCCCAGCCACGAGGGGCACCAGAGAGTCAACAAAGGTCTTTGCAGTTTGACCCCAGGTGGCCCAAATCTCAGATCTGTTGTCCAAATAATCTTTCCTCCAGTCCCAGACTGAACCATCTGATAGTAGAACAGACAGTGGTTGAAGTTTATTATACTACTAATGAGTTTGGTTATTGTTTGCGTGCGAAATTAGTCCCACACAATATACTCCATCCATTCTTCCTGATTTAGCGTTGGTTTCACAACCACACACAGATGATTTTTGTGTGTCAGTACATTTTTAAACTAGGGGCTATATGAAAATAGTGGTGTGCGTGTTGTACCTCTCAACATCACGAATACGCTCATGGAATATTGAACACGTCATTCTCATGTCGTGACATGAGGTGGCGTGAGGGTGGCTACACACATGAACACATTGAATTCATTTTTTGACTGAGTTGAGGACTATATTATCAGCAGGTTGAATTGTTTAGTCCTTCATTCCTTATTTATAATTTCAATTTCTTTCTCTTTTTTGGTAACAGGGGAAAACCAAGCAAGCTTCCTGTGTCTGATTCTACAAGAGGAGGAAGAGGAAGAGGAGGAGGAGCAGTGAGGAAGGAAGTTGTAGGGAGTAGATTACCTAAACTAAATGTAGCCGGTTTGAATCGGTGAAACTCACTCCTCAGGTATGTAATGAGCCACCCGCGTCATTGAATAGCTAGTTTTCTTTGGCGTAGTTGGTAGTGGTCGCGCTTGGCAAGTCAGAGGTCGTGTGTTCGAGCCCAGCGAGTGGCTAACGGCGCCTTGTCGGACGGAGTGTGGCTACGTTCGTTGCATACCGGTTACATAAAGCACTAGTCTGCTTATAAGGGGCCAAATGAAGGTCTTATTTGTCGAACATGAACAATGATCTGTGTGAAATGATCTGTGGAATGTATGAGAATTAAAATGAAATAAAAAACAACAAACGTACAAGTCTGCACTTGGTTGTTTACTGGAAAGGACATTTATTTTTCTGAGCAAACAGTCTATGAATTATGATAACAGCCAGGCTTCCCAATATGCCGCAACAGCTATGATTCATGACTCTTTCTGTATCTCTCTATATTTATCTCCCTTTCTCTCAGAAAAGTTCTCTCCCTCTCTTGCTCTCCATGTGTCTCTCTCTCTCTCTCACCCCTCCCTCTCTTTCACCCACAACAGTTTGCTCGGACCAGTGTCCCGCACAGTTTAAAGTGCAGTCGTTCATTTGGCTGCCTCGCTGGTTCGAAAGCCTTTGTCATTCTCAGCAGACCGGCACCAAGCTGGGGTTGTGTCAGAGATGAGTCATTGGCCCGTGTCCATCCAACTGCTCCTGCATGTGTCATCTCATGTTTGAATTCTAAATACTTTACGTGGGAGACTAGAATGGTCGTGGCGCCCGTACTGTTGGACCCATTGGATGAACACCATGCTGCCATATTACTGTTCTTGCCGTGGGAGAGATTCTACAAGCTACAGAAAAACAAGCAATTTGATAGAGTGGGTGGGTGGGTGGCGCAAGCATACTGAGTTTAAACCAATTTTATTTCCATCGGTTCCAGGAGATTACATGTGCACATTATTTTTTAGGGGGGTTGTGAGGACTTTGCTGCTGTGAAATTAGTTTTCAATACATGAATATCATCGCTGATCATAGAGATGAGATGGCGAGATAGAACATGGAGAGGGAAGTAAAACGATGAGAGTGGGATGAAGAGAGAGGGTAGAGAGGAGGAGATGGAGGGGGGGGGGAGATGGAGGCGGGGGCAGGAGATGGAGGGGGGGGGGCAGGAGATGGAGGAGAGGGCAGGAGAAGGAGGGGGAGGAGGGGGGCAGGAGACGGAGATGGAGGGGAGGGGGGCAGGAGACGGAGATGGAGGGGGAGGAGGTGGGGCAGGAGACAGAGAGGAGGTGAGAGGTGATGTGCTTGGTGGTCTCCTGGGGACAGGATCCAGGTCACTTTGATCCATCTTGTCCTCCACCCCTGCAGTCCATTTTCTCTCTTCACGTCCTCTGTGATTACTCCATACTGTACACAAACACACACCCAACACACACACAACACACAAGCACACACACACAACACACAAGCACACACAACTGTTTCACGGGAGAGCAAAAATGAGAGAATATCAAATCTCCCAAACTCGGTTCACTTCAAACAGAGATGCTTATCATTCATAGTTTCTTCAATTAAGGTGAATTTCTTGAATAGCAACTGAAATGTAGTGACACATTCATGGCAATAGAAAGAGAACAACTTCACATGCCTCTCTTGAACTCCCTAACATAAATATGCTCACTATCTCCATCTTTCTTTCTTTCTTTCTTTCTTTCACACACATCCTCCCCCTTCTCGCACACGCCCACTGAACAATGATGGAGAAAAAAGGACTCCCCCACTCACTCCCTCTTGACACCAGCGCGTGTCTTGTGGTATAACGGGGCGTGCAGCGTGTGAGGGGGTGCAGTCCCACGCCTCGCAAGCCCGAGGTGTGGGACTGCATCCCAATGAGGAGGGGAGGGGGGGGGAGAGGCTCTACAAAAAACACCAGACACGACTGAGGAGGGGGAGGAGGCGGAGGAGAAGTGGTGGGGGAGAGAGAAGGGGAGGGAGAACAGCTGCTGCTTGCCAAGCCCAGCCTACACGACACGCTCTTTTTCTCTCTCACACACACACAGTCACACACGCGCGCACACACACTAGCGGAGAGGAGAGATCCATCCACCGGACAACAAAGAACGCACGGAGCCACTGCGGGCTGAGATAACGGAAGGGGGGGACACTAGGTGTCAACAGCTAATCTTTCTTCTGAAATCTTTTACTTTATCTGGCGAATTAGATACACAGTAATACTGGAGGTGACCGTCGCCGAACCGTTGGTGTACCGCGTAGGTAAGAAAACTATCCAACTCAGAGCTCCTATATTTTTATTGGATTCTGAACCTCGCTCATTGATTAGTCTAGGATTGCCTGTCATATCTGATTATCTGTCATAGAGCTAGTTTTAGTACTTTTTGACTTTACAAATGATACATTTCATTGATGCAGTTGATACTGTTATTCTTGCCTGTTATTGTTGCTCTGCCTGTGTCATTTTTCCAAAAGCATTATTCTGGCTAATGCTTCTCGATAATATTTTTCAATAAAGTGTGTAAATCAAGTTAAATAGCCTAGTGTTCGACAATATTTGCGAGATAAGTCAAAATTATTTGTATTATTTTATATTTCTAAAGCAGAAAGTAATTGCATATTGCTTTCAACCTACTGATTGATCGCAGGCTGTGCGGTTCTTTCAGTGGTTCCAAATCAATGACACAGTAGGCTACTCACGACACTTCACAGACAGTGGAGTATAGCCTAGCCTACTATTGCTCAGAGCTTAGAAAAGCTTAATCTGTCATTAGGAAGTTATTTTGAGACGGGACACAACCACTAGGCGATTGTTTAAACAAGCGTCGTGGATTGAACCCCTGTATTCAATATTGTGACTGACTGTCGCGTACCGCGTAGTTGGTTTAAGGTTCGTATATTGTGTTAGTTACAAGTTTTTGTGTTTCTTGCGGGTTCCCTTTTCCAGATAGCAGAGCTGTGCTCGTGACCTTCGATAGAGACATGGAGCTGGAACATTTCGACGATCGGGACAAAGCCCAACGGCATGCCCGCGGCGGCGGAAGGATGAACGGGGTACTGAGTCCAACACACAGCGCTCACTGCAGCCTTTACCGGACCCGTACCTTGAAGACCCTTACCTCGGAGAAGAAGGCTAAAAAAGTCCGTTTCTACCGCAACGGAGACCGGTATTTCAACGGGATAGTTTATGCCATCTCCACAGACAGGTTCCGGTCTTTTGACGCGCTGTTGGCTGACCTCACCCGCTCCCTGTCGGACAATGTGAACCTGCCCCAAGGCGTGCGGATCATTTATTCAATTGATGGCACCAAAAAGATCACCACTATCGACCAGCTGGTGGAAGGTAATATCTCACACTTCTGCAGGTCATCGCGATATTATAAAATATTCTGCATTATTATGATTTTCAGGACAGTCATAAACTTGTTTTGTGTTGCAAAAGAGCCCCATATGGGTCTCCCATTTGACAGCTGTCGGAGTCTGTAATAAGCCACTAGAGCCGGGGCAGGCCCCCACTTGCTCATAATTAAGCAGAGGGTGGTTTGGCTACAGAGGATGAGTAGTCAGTGCAGTATAGCTTTTGTCTTGGAAGACTGGGCTGCCATAGTTACAAATCAGCCTATACTTTAAACATCATTTTTCCCTTACAGTATAGGCTACATTATTGCCAGTTTAGATTCAACACTCGAAAACTTTATTGGTCATCTTTGTTGGAAAAAAGTGAACATAAATGTTGCCTTCCATGTCCTACACAATTGCAGTCAGGATATATAGGCTACATGTATGGTAACCCAAGTTTACAAATAATACAATATTATGTTGTATGGCCTAGCTGTTTCCTCGAATTGAATGAAGCCAGCCTTCCCCAACCTTCACATCGGTTCCTTGGCCTCTCCCCGTGTCCCCCTCCCCCGTCCCCCCCGTCCCCCTCCACAGGTGAGAGCTACGTGTGCGGCTGCGTCGAGGTTTACAAAAAACTGGACTACACCAAGAACGTAAACCCCAACTGGTCGGTCAACGTCAAGGCGTCGGCGGCGGCCGCCCGCGGGCCCCTCTCCCTGGGCAGCGCCAAGGCCGGCCCGCTCGAGAACCGCGAGAACAAGGACTTCATCCGGCCCAAGCTGGTGACGGTGGTGCGGAGCGGCGTCAAGCCCCGCAAGGCCGTTCGTATCCTGCTCAACAAGAAGACGGCCCACTCCTACGAACAGGTCCTCACTGACATCACGGACGCCATCAAGCTGGACTCCGGCGTCGTCAAGAAGATCTACACGATGGAGGGGAAACTGGTGAGTTCTGTCACTTTGGCTAGCAGAGGCTAGCTACTGTAGCTAAACTAGCTAGCCATGACAAAGGTTTGCTATTGACAGTAATTGAGGCACCTTATCCATGACCACTATAAGCTATGGCACTTCCTCAACCGTCCCTACCTGTCCAGACTCAAAGCTGTTTGTTGTCATCATGTGTGACAGACAGAAAGGAGAGAGAGAGAGATGAATGGAGTCTGGTCTCTCGCCCACGCAGTTGCTTTTCTCTCCCAGGGCTCCAGAGGAAAGACAGAAATAGCACAGTGTCATCCTCATTGATATTCCATCCTCTCTCTGGCTGACACACACTCTCTCTCAGTGTCTCTCTCTCTCTCTCTCTCTGTCTGTCTGTCTGTCTCTCTCTCTCTCTCTCTCTCTCTCTCTCTCTCTCTCTCTCTCTCTCTCTCTCTCTCTCTCACACACACACAAACATATAGGTACATTTAAAAAAGGCATGTTTTGAAACACACACACTAACACCCCCTCTCCTCACACACACACACACACACACACACACACACACACACACACACACACACACACTCAGACAGGTAAAATGAGGATTACACCATCTGTCTGAGGCACCAATGGTGAGCCGGATCACAATCGCTGTTTCAATTAGTAAAGGGGGGTGTGTGTCTGTAGGTGTGTGTTTTTCTCTGTGTGTGTGTGTGTTACCCAGGGGGGGTAGGTGGGGTTCAAAGTTCTTTCTCTGTACCGGGTCGTGACGCCTGCTGTGTGACACCATGTCACCTCTTCATCTGTCACGCGATGAGCGTGTCTAGCAGGGGGGCGAGAGAGAGCGAGCGAGAGCGAGCGAGAGAGAGAGAGAGCGAGAGAGAGCGAGAGAGAGAGAGGGGAGGGCAAAGGGGCAGGGAGCGAAACGAGAAGTCGGCAAAAGCGGGAGACGGGAGAGAGAAAGGAGCGAGACGAGAGAGCGAGGGCAAGCTAGCGGGAGCAGATAGCACAGATATGTAGTCAATGCTCCATCGCTCTCTCCCTACCCACCCCCCCTCTCTCATTACAAAAGCTTCCATTTCCTCATCGACTTTCTTCCAGTTTGTGCGTCGATGATGATCTTATAAACAGTGAATACCTGGGTCCTATGAATGTGAGATTAAGGGAGACCAGTAATCCCCTCAGACTGAACAGGCTAATCATGGTTTTGCTATTTCAGCTGGCAGATTAACGCTTAATATCCCAAAAATGCGGAATGTGTAAATGGAATTGGTCAGGAAGAACCAAACTACCCACTTTTCTGTCTAGTTCTTTCCATTCCATTAATGTAAAGAGAAGGTTCTAGATGTCTGTCGACAGGGTGAACTTATTCAACAGTTAATAAACCCCAGGCTAGACCTAACTTGGCCATTTCAGAGTAGACACACCATCACACAGGTTTTCCATCATATCATGCGATTCTCCCTCCTGGTCACCATTGGCGACCATAAGCGGTGGTGATCGCACAATGGCTACGCCTCGGACCTCGCTCGCGAGGTAAAACTATTATGGGGTGTACTATTTTTAGGCCTGCCATCGATTGTACCCGTGGGCATGGCAACTCACTGCTCGATGGTCTGGGATTGTAACCAGCTCTGTGAAGCTCTGTGTTTTGGTGTGTGTTTGTGTGACAGAACGAGAGAGAGAGAGAGAAGGGAGGGGAGCGGGCGAGCGGGTGTATTTGTGCGCAGTCATTATGTAACTGGCAGTAGGGGACGAGAAAAGAGAGAGAGAGAGAAAGATACGCACAGCTAAACTAGTGTCTGGTGTGAGTATACAGAGACTTTAGAGGGAGGTATAGACTGTGTGTGGTGTGTGTGTGTGTGTGTGTGCGGAGGGGTGGGGGGGGGTTGTCAGAGGTCAAGGTCAGAGGATGGTTCCCTAGACTATTGCTTCTCCAGGGCTGTTTGTTACCCCACTGGTATTGTGTATAGCCCATCCTGGTCCCTAACGGCATACAACCATCCTCTTGGTGAACTGTTCAGAGGTCATGGTTAACCCTAGATAATCCCACCACAAACTCCCAATCCCACCTCCTAAAGGAGGCTAATCCAGACTCAGTTGGCCAGCAAGGGGCTGAAGAAGGAGGTATGTTTCCCTTTCATTTCACAAACATAGCGAGGGCTTTTCTCTCGGATGCCGACGGTCTCGTGAAAATGGGTGGACGCGGGAGGAACCCGTTCCTTTTGTGTAGGAGTTACGGAAGCGATCGTTGACATGAATCCCTGTTTTGAAAGCTCCAACTTGTAAACGTGCTGTTACCTACATGGCTTCAATCATACAGTCTTCAATGGGTCAGGAAGGGGTGTGTATGTGTGTGTGTGTGTGGGTGTGTGTGTGTGTGCACATCACAGGAGGCCCTGCCAGTCAGTCACCCAGGAGCGAATGTAGGTTTCTGGGTCTGGCCCCTGAACGGGGGCCCCTGAAGCCCTGGGGGTCTGGAGATCCAGAGAGCCACGTCGCCCCAGGATA
>CAEFZP010005287.1:80000-85000 GCA_903064625.1 Mallotus villosus
CACGCACACTCAAACACAGACGCTTCGAAATATAAATCATACGCATGCCAATGAGCACACACATGCGCTGCACGCATGCACCCACACATACACTTGCACACACACAGAATCACGCAAAACACACACACACACTTTTCCACCAAGTTTGTTTCCCCCCCTGTGGAGAGCAGAAAGCCTGGCTTACATAAGCATGTGCCTCTGTCCTTATATAAGTAAGTGGGACCAGTCTGCTATTCTGGCTAACTCAGCCCATTCTCACCTCTCTATCTGTCTACCTCTCTCTATCTCTCTTGACCTCTCTTTTGACCTCAGTCTACCGTTTTTCAACCTCTCTCTAGCTTCCTTTACCCCGCTCGACCTGTCTTTATTGCTCTCCCCCTCTCTCCTCCCTTCCCCTCGCTGTCCGATGAGATGTGTTAAGGCACCATAGTTGTGTCTCCTAGTTCTCTCTCTCTTCTCTTCCTCTCTCTCTCTCCATCACCTTCCTCCCATCACGGGTCGTGGCGCCAAGCACATTATCAGTGTCCTGAGGACATGCTGTGGATTCAGCACCTCGGACAGCTCCACTATGGCTCGCTCTAGTAGCAGAAGCCCAAGCCAAACACATACACACACAGAGGCACACACACTCACACAGTCACACACGTACATATACACACACCTGCAACACACAGAGACAATGAACAGTGTGTGAGGCGAGGGAGAGAAATCCTGCCAGCACAGACGACACCTTGCTCTGCGAGGCGGACAGAAATATCCTGATTATCAGAGCGAGCGTTGTCACACCCGCTGAGTCATGGGAGCCGTGGGCGACAAAGCAGACAGACTGTAAATCCTAACTCCAGTTTGTGTGCCAGTTTGTGTGTGTGTGGGTGTGTGGGTGTGTGGGTGGTGTGTGTGTGTGTGTGTGTGTGTGGTGTGTGTGTGTGTGTGTGTGTGTGTGGATAGAGGCTTGGATGAGTGTATGACTGCAGGTCTAACTCTAAGGCTTGTCACCCTGTGTGCCATTTAGATAGAACTAAGTGTGCTGTCTGCAGGTCCTCACATGACCAGCCACTCTCAGAGCCAAGCAGACTCTGCCCCAGATTAGAACCAGAGTCCAGCCAGAGAGGGACATGGCTGGGTGTGCTAACTAGACTGATGCAGTGGTGGGGGCTAACTAGACTGATGCATGGTGGGGCTAACTAGACTGATGCATGGTGGGGCTAACTAGACTGATGCATGGTGGGGCTAACTAGACTGATGCATGGTGGGGCTAACTAGACTGATGCATGGCGGGGCTTGCTATTGATTGTGGACCGCTTGTGTACTGTAGAAATCTAATTGACAGATACTTTCTGCCTGTGTCTCTCTCTCCCTCCCCCCACCTCTCTCTCTGTCTCTCTCTCTCCCTCCCCCCCCCTCTCTCTGTCTCTCTCTCCCTCTCTGTGTCCTTTATTTTCCTCTCCCTCGTTCTGTCCTCCGTTCCCCTCTCCCTCTCGCCCTCTCTCTCTGTTCTGGTTCTCCCTCCCCTCTCTCTGTCTCTCTCTCCCTCTCTGTGTCCTCCTTTCCCCTCTCCCTCTCGCCCTCTCTCTCTGTTCTGGTTCTCCCTCCCTCCCTCCCTCCCCTCTCTCTGTCTCTCTCTCCCTCTCTGTGTCCTCCTTTCCCCTCTCCCTCTCGCCCTCTCTCTCTGTTCTGGTTCTCCCTCTCTCCCCTCTCTCTGTCCCAATTGATCTGCCTCCATCTTCCTCCATCCACCGCTATCTCCTTTTCTCTCCCTTTCTCTGCCCCTGAGCCTCTAAACAACAACAGGGGGTGATTAACCAATCACAAATAGACCAACCCGGTCTTTAACCAATCACTGTCTGGTCTTTTTGTTCACCAACCTTTCACAGCACTGCAGGTCTGTAATTAAACCCTCAGTACAGAGAGGGTACTATATAAGGCTGCTGTGTGTGTGTGTGCACGTGTGTGTGCGCGCGTGTGTGTGTGCGTGCGTGTGTGTGTATGATCTTTGCTTTGTGCATTCATGCAGGTTTGTGTCTGTGTGATCTTAGTTTTTTGACCCAGCTAGAGTTACAATAAATCAAGAGGTGAGCTAAGGTAACTTAAAATATGAGGAGGTCCCATAGAGAACAAGTCAAGGGATTTCCACTGTGGGCGAACACTGCCACCGTGTGGTGTTGTGGGGAAGTGCAAGTCCGTTTCTCTTGGATGAAACGCAGCCTCTTCGACTAACAGACTTTAGGCCTAGAGCCTAGGTCTAATAGATTTCAAGCCTAGAGACACTATCATGGGTTTAATTCTGGGTTTAGATCCTCATACACCAAAAACAATGTCAGGCCAACAGACAGACAGACGGGCAGGCAGACAGACTCGCAGGCAGATAGACAGGCAGATAGACAGGCAGATAGACAGGCAGATAGACAGAGGCAAACAGACAGGCAAATAGATAGACAGAGGCAGACAGATAGACAGACAGCAAGACCACAGACAGGCAGGTGGACAGTCAGACAGACAGGCAGGAAGTCAGGTTGGCTACAAGTCATGAGAAGGGGGGAGGAGACGTCTGCATCGTTTGCAGTTCAGCGTTTGTCCACTAGATGGTGCTCACACGACAGACACGGCTGTGACCTTTACACGGCACGGTACATGCTGTATGTACGCCACGCTCTAAGTAACAGCCCGTTTAAAACGCCAGAAGTGTTAACGAGGCCCAGAGAAGTCTGCGTCCCCTTTTGCTGTCGCGGCCGAAGATTTGAGGCCCTCTGATAGTTGGCGAATAAATACAGGACTGCATGTGATTAGGGAGGCTGCATTAATCTGTGTAATCCGGGGATTAGGAATAATCTGGTCCTGGAACCCCAACTTCAATCCCCAACCCCCCAAGGCATCTTCTGTTTTTAGTTCTGGTTCTGAGCACCAGAAATGTGGACACAACCACACCATCTATACAAGCCTCCCTCCCTGCCTCCCTCCCTCCCTCCCTCTCCCCCAATGTGTCCCTCTATACATGGAGGTTGTGTAACTGGGCTGGTTTCCTGCTTGTGACGGAAGCCACAGAGACATCAAAGCAGCCTTGCTGTGTCACCAGGAGCACCGACACACATCAGTCTGGGCTGCTTCTCTCTCTGCCTCGCTCTGCCTCTCTCTCTCTATCTCTCTCTCTAGGTCTCTCTCTCTATCTCTCTCTTGGTCTCTTTCTCTGCCTCTCTCTGCCTCTCTCTTGGTCTCTCTCTTGGTCTCTTTCTCTGACTCTCTTTATCTCTCTCTCTCTCTCTGCCTCTCTCTCTTGGTCTCTGTCTGCCTCTCTCTTTCTTTCTCTGTCTCTTGGTCTGCCTCTCTCTTAGTCTTCCTCTCTCTCTCTCTCTCTCTGTCTGTCTCTCTCTCTCTCTCTCTCTCTCTTTCTCTTAGTCTTCCTATCTCTCTCTCTCTCTCTGAGGATTAGTGTTCATCTCTGTCTCTTTCTTTTCTCAGTTTTCTCTCCATCAATCAGCCTCCTGCAATCCTTTAATTTAAATACATCCTTCGTCTCTTTTTAATAGTGAGCATCTGTGAGCTGTGTGTGTGTGTGTGTTGGCATCTGTGCTCGTTGGCCCATGTGTGAGTGTGTCTATGCATGTACGTGTGTGTGTGTGTTTGTCTGTGCATATGTAAATGTGTGTGTGTCCGCTACTGTGTGTATGTGTGAATGTTGTGACTGTGTGTGTGTACGTGTGTCGTCGGTGTGTGTTTGAGTGTTGACTGTGTGTGTGTGTGTGTGTGTGTGTGCATTAGCGTGTGCTACAGTTACGTAGTGTCTCACGCCATCGGTAGATCAAATATAGATGATCTGCCCCCTCCCCCGAAGACGAGTCGTTTCCATGGCGATGCGATGCTGCTGGTCTACCTCGTGCCACAGGAGGGGTTAGAGAGGGGCGCTTGCCATCCTCGCACGGCCGCCTCGGGCACCGCGTCGCCATGGAAACGACTCCTCTCACACCCCTTTGCGTGTGTGTGCGTGTGCTTCGGTGCATTCGTGAGGGACAGACCGTATGTGTGTTAACTGTGTGTGTGTGTGTGTGTGTGTCAATGTTCCACATTGGTTTACCCAGAGCTTATTACTTCAAAGGATCCTCTGTCGGTGTCCTACATGCAAATCTCCTTCACTCCTCTCCTCCCTTCTCTCTCCTTGCCTCCTCTCTCCTCCTCCTTTCCATGCTTCTTCCTCCCTTCCTCCTTCCTCCCCTTTCACTTGTGTTTCCTTCCGTGTTGATCCTGAGTTTCTGGTGCGCTATCTAGGACAGGAACATCTTCAAACGGCTTCGGTTTGTTTCCAGAAATATCTGTTCGTTTTTTCTTTCCCCGACCAACCTCCCGGTGTGGGGTTTGGGTGGTTAGACTAGCTAGGTCAGGAGAGACTCGTGTTCTCACCCCAGCGTGGCAGGCAGAGGGGGACCTTTTCAGCATGCTAAGTACAGCAGTGTTACGTACGGACAGAGCTGATTGGTCGGAGGCACCTGGTGCTGGGCGTCTTCATGTTCGGACACGCCCCCCCGTGGCTCCTCAGTCCTAGATATTGACCTGGATGGTGGAGAATCAGCCAATCGGAACAATTTGTTTGTGAAAACACACTTTTGTGGTGTTAGTGCAGTGGGCTTTCCGACTCACACTTACCGTGCACATACAAACATGCAAGAATAGTTGCAGACACACGCGTGCACACACACACAACCACATCCGCTCTGACAAAATATATGTGTGTGTGTGTGTGCTGTAGCCCAGTAGTGAACTCCTAAAGATTCTGCTCCCAGTACAGAAGCTGCAGACACACACACACACACAGACACACACACACACACACACACACACATAACTTTTACTGTGCATCCGCTCTGAACAAATATGCCTGCACATACACACATGCATGCAAGAGCATGGAGGCAGGCGTACACGACACACACACACACACACGACACACACACACACGTCCCGGTGTGAATTTGAGTTATGTAACCATCCACATCCGGAGATTCTGTTTC
>CAEFZP010005287.1:90000-122883 GCA_903064625.1 Mallotus villosus
GAGACACAGAGAGAAACCGGCTGGGACGACTCGGGAAAGACACAAGACAAACTGGCACAGGACAAACATAACCCCACTGACTAAATACCCCACGAGGGCCAAACAGAACAAGTGAACACACACACAGATGTGACAACACGTACACACACACATACTTACATATCCAGTACAGATGCATACACACACACACGCAATATTCTGTATCCTCTCTGTTATATATCCGTTCATCATCATTTCGATGGGATCTTCTGTGTGTGTGTGTGTGTGTGGGTTCAGGTGGGTTCTGTTTATCCTATTGGTCCTTAATGAGAATTTGCTAGACCATTACTGAGTCAATGTTGCAGCAAATGAACAGACTGCAAAGATCCAAATCCCAGGTTCTGAAACGACCCGGCTGCCTGTGGATGAGGGTGTGTGTGTGTGGTGTGTGTGTGTGTGTGTGTGTCTGCTTATGTGTGTGTATTTGTGTGCTAATGCATACTCGAAATGAAATTAAAACATTCGCCAGGGAGACAGGAGGAGGGAGAGGGCTAGGGGGAGAGGGGGGGGAGGGAGGGAGGGAGGGGGAACAGGGAGGGAGGGAGGGAGGGAGGGGAGAACAGGGAGGGAGGAAGGGAGGAAGGGAGGAAGGGAGGGGGGAAAAGGGAGGGAGGGAGGGAGGGGGAACAGGGAGGGAGGCAGGGAAGAAGGGAGGGAAGGGAGGGAGAGAGGGAGAGGGAGGGGGAACAGGGAGGGAGGGAGAACAGGGAGGGAGGGAGGGAGGGAGGGAGGGGAGGGAGGGGAGGGAGGGAGGGAGGGAGGGAGGGAGGGAGGGAGGGAGGGAGGGAGGGAGGGAGGGAGGGAGGGAGGGAGGGAGAACAGGGAGGGAGGGAGGGAGGGAGGGAGGGGGAACAGGGAGGGAGGGAGAACAGGGAGGGAGGGAGGGAGGGAGGGGGAGGGACAGGGAGGAAGGGAGGAAGGGAGGGGGAAACAGGGAGGGATGGGGCTGGTGACTCAATCCTGCAGATCCTCGCCAACTCATCTGCACCTGATATATTGTTGGGGCTTTCAGACAGTGATGTGTGTGTGTGTGTGTGTGTGTGTATTGTGACACAGGGAGGTCACGCGTCGCTTATTAATGTTATTGGTTGAGCTGATGATGCAACAACATCTTAATGACATCACTACAGCCCTCCAAGTACGCACATGCTGTCACACGCAAACACACTTGTTGTTGATTATTGAGTGTTAAAACGAGTTGAGTGGCTGCAGTTTTTCTTGAACCAGAACATATCAGTACAGAGGAGAGGAGAGAGAGAGAGGAGAGAGGAGAGGAGAGAGAGGAGGAGAGGAGAGAGAGAGAGAGGAGAGAGAGGAGCGAGAGGAGAGGAGAGAGAGGAGGAGAGGAGAGAGGAGAGAGAGGAGAGAGAGAGGAGGAGAGAGGAGAGAGAGGAGAGAGAGGAGAGGAGAGGAGAGTAGGGAGGAGAGAGGAGAGAGAGAGAGGAGGAGAGGAGAGGAGAGAGATGAGAGGAGAATGAGAGGAGAGGAGTAAGGGAGGAGAGGAGAGGAGAGGAGAGGAGAGGAGAGGAGAGGAGAGGAGAGGAGAGGAGAGGAGAGGAGAGGAGAGGAGAGGAGAGGAGAGGAGAGGAGAGGAGAGGAGAGGAGAGGAGAGGAGAGGAGGAGAGGAGAGGAGAGGAGGAGGAGAGAGGAGAGGAAGAGAGAGGACAGAGAGGAGAGAGAGGAGAGAGAGGAGAGTAAGGGAGGAGAGGAGAGGAGAGAGAGAGAGAGGAGAGAGGAGAGAGGAGAGAGGAGAGAGGAGAGAGGAGAGAGGAGAGGAGATAGAGGAGAGAGGATAGGAGATAGAGGAGATAGAGGAGAGGGAGGAGAGGGAGGAGGGCAGGAGGAGAGGAGGATTAGAGGAGGGCAGAAAAACAAGGCGACACTCGATACACTTGACTTTGAAAGTTCAGACGAGGGCTTAAGGTTTAAGTCATCACGCGCAATCATGACTGGCTGGGACAAATGACTGTTTCAGAATGAAATGGGACAACAAGAGAGAGAGACAGAGACAGAGAGAGAGGGAGTGAGAGAGAGGGAGAAAGAGAGGAGGTTGCCGTGGGAAACGCAGAGCACCGAGAGCATGCGGCAGAGACAATAGAGACCGACGGCCATATATGGCTCTGGCTTCCTGTTTGGCAGTCTGCGAAGCAACACGGAGACGATGGACACCGCGTTCTAGCCGGCCGGCTACAAGCGGGGTGTCAGATAATCCAAGTGTTATCGAGAGTCTCCTGTTTTCCCAGAACTGGCTGTGTTCTCCTGTGTGTAGCACACACACACACACACACACACACAAATACACACACCTGTCACCAGAACAAAAGGGTGGGGAAATGATCGAAAAACAGATCTAAACCTTTCCTTGTGTGTGTGTGTGCATGGGGGGGTGGGGGGTGCATGGATGTGTGTCTGTGTGCGTGCATGGGGTATGGGGGTGCATGGATGTGTGTGCATGGGGTATGGGGGTGCATGGATGTGTGTGCATGGGAGGTGGGGGTGCATGGATGTGTGTGTGTGTGTGTGTGTACGTTGGGGTTTGGCTGGGGGCGCATGCCTAATATACATATATATATAATATTACATGTACTTCCCCTGTGCACTTTTCAAATCCCTCTCATGGTATGAGACTGGGGAGGGAGCAGGGCGGGGTTTAGGACCATGCAGAACCCAACAGCAGCTCTGGGCAATCTGGAATGCAGCTGGAGGTCAGCAAAATGAATCCCCTTTAGGACAGAACCCTAACCCTAAAGCCCTGTCTCACACACACCTTGCAGACGCACACACACACACAGACACACACACACACAGTAACACACACACACTGCTGGATGAGCACGGTTGGCTGTCGACTGTTTAAGGATCGTTCTGTGTGGTTTCTCATCAGAGCACGGTTCAGTTCTCGCTCTCTCTGCTCTCTCACTGCTCCCTACGTCTCTCTCTCTGCTCTCTCTCTTCTCCTCTCTGCTCTCTATGTCTTTCTCTCTCTTTCTCTATCTCTCTCTCTTCTATCTGCTCTCTGCTCTATGCTCTCTCTCTGCTCTCTCTCTCTCTCTCTGCTCTCTGCTCTCTGCTCTCTCTCTGCTCTCTCTCTCTCTCTCTCTCTCTCTCTCTGCTCTGTGCTCTCTGCTCTCTCTCTGCTCTCTCTCTCTCTCTGCTCTCTGCTCTCTGTCTCTTTCTCTGCTCTCTCTCTCTCTCTGCTCTCCAGAGTGTCAGTATTTTATCTCTCTCTGCTCAGCTGTGAGCTAGCCTCAGCAGTGATTTATTTACAGGTAATTGGATCCACTCTGCACCCACTCGTTTGCTCTCTCTTTCTCCGACAATCTATCTTTCTCTCTGCCCAACCCTTTTCTCTCTCTCTCTCTCTCTCTCTCTCTCTCTGCTCTCTCTCTACTCTCTCTTATTCTCTCTCTTGCCTCAAACCTTATCTCTCTCACCTAACCTTGTCTATCTTCTCTCTCTCTCTCTCTCTCTCTCTCTTATTCTCTCTCTTTCCTCGACCTTATCTCTCTCACCTAACCTTGTCTATCTTCTCTCTATCACGCTCTCCATGTAATAATCCCTCTTTCGCTCATTTTCCCATCCTTTTGTGTTTCGGCAGTACAATTCGAATTAGCATACTTGCTCTGCAGCTAACTAACATGAACTCTCTCAACGGCTCATTACCTGAGCATTAGCGTGAGTGTGCCTGGGCTCATTTGCATGTGTGTGTGTGTGTGTGTGTGTGGTGTGTGTGTGTGTGTGTGTGGTGTGTGTGTGTGTGTGTGTGTGTGGTGCGTGTGTGTGTGTGCGTGCGTGTGTGTGCGTGTGTGCGTGTGTGTGTGTGTGTGAGTCTTACTCGTCTCCATATATGCTGAGTCGCACCCCCAGCATGTCTCATGTCTTTTCGACACAGATAAACGTCCGCTAGCAGACACACTCACAGGGCTAGTTACACACTCACAGGGCTAGTTACACACTCACAGGGCTGGTTACACACTCACAGGGCTAGTTACACACTCACAGGGCTAGTTACACACTCACAGGGCTGGTTACACACTCACAGGGCTAGTTACACACTCACAGGGCTAGTTACACACTCACAGGGCTAGTTACACACTCACAGGGCTAGTTACACACTCACAGGGCTGGTTACACACTCACAGGGCTAGTTACACACTCACAGGGCTGGTTACACACTCACAGGGCTAGTTACAGACTCACAGGGCTAGTTACACACTCACAGGGCTAGTAACACACTCACAGGGCTAGTAACACACTCACAGGGCTGGTTACACACTCACAGGGCTGGTTACACACTCACAGGGCTGGTTACACACTCACAGGGCTAGTAACACACTCACAGGGCTAGTTACACACTCACAGGGCTAGTTACACACTCACAGGGCTGGTTACACACTCACAGGGCTAGTAACACACGCACAGGGCTAGTTACACACTCACAAGGCTAGTTACACACTCACAAGGCTAGTTACACACTCACGGGGCTAGTTACACACTCACGGGGCTAGTTACACACTCACAGGGCTAGTTACACACTCACAGGGCTAGTTACACACTCACACGCGAGGTTCACTGGTAGAGGTGGAGAGGCTCTATCTTGGACTTGCATGACGGAGGAATAGAGTGACTTGTTCATTACAGAACATGCTGCAGCATCCTTGCCATTGCAAGCCTATCCACGTATTGTCTGTGTGTTTGTCTTTGTGTGTGTCTTTGTCTGTGCGTGTGTCTGTGTGCGTTTGCCTTATGTAAGGTGTCTGGATCACACCTGATGTCCTGTGAGTCATGGATTATTTGCTATGAGTGTACTCTCATCCTATCCTTCCCGTGAGTAGACTCCAGGCTGTGTGTGTGTGTGTGTGTGTGTGTGTGTGTGTGTCTGTGTGTGTGTGTATGTGTGTGTGTGTGTGTGTGTGTGTGTGTGTGTGTGTGTCTGTGTGTGTATGTGTCTGTGTGTGTGTGTGTGTGTGTGTGTGTGTGTGTGTGTGTGTGTGTGTTGTGTGTGTGTGTGTGTGGTGTGTGTGTGTGGTGTGTGTGTGTGTGTGTGTGTGTGTGTGTGTGTGTGTGTGTGTGTGTGTGTGAGAGAGAGACCAGAGAGAGAGGTAAAGGTCTCACGGCCTCAGGGTGATGTACTGATGTACCCATGACCCACTTCCTGCTCCGGTCGTGCTGTGTGAACCAGCCCGTCGCCCTGGGGGGGGTGTGAGGACGCCAGGCAGGAGATGCCGGGATCCCAAAACACAGTCCCTCTGACGTGGACCCGGCTCTTCTGGCCTGGTCGCTCTGTGGCAGAGAGACACTCACACTGCCCTGGCCCAAAACAACAGAGAGAGAGAGAGGTAGATACTGACAGGGGGAGAGAGAGGTAGATACTGACAGGGGGAGATAGAGGTAGATACTGACAGGGGGCGAGAGAGGGTAGATACTGAGAGGGGGAGAGGGAGGGAGAGGAGAGGTAGATACTGAGAGGGGGAGAGGGAGGGAGAGAGAGAGAGGTAGATACTGACAGGGGGAGAGGGAGGAGAGAGAGAGGTAGATACTGAGAGGGGGAGAGGGAGGAGAGAGAGAGGTAGATACTGACAGGGGGAGAGAGGGAGGAAGAGAGAGGGAGATACTGAGAGGGGGAGAGAGAGGGAGGGAGAGAGAGGTAGATACTGAGAGGGGGGAGAGGGGAGAGAGAGAGGTAGATACTGAGAGGGGGAGAGGGAGAGAGAGAGAGGTAGAGATACTGACAGGGGGGAGAGGGAGGGTAGAGAGAGGTAGATACTGAGAGGGGGAAAGGGAGGGAGAGAGAGGTAGATGCTGAGAGGGAGAGAGGGAGGGGGAGAGGGAAAGACGGAGAGAGAGGAGGGAGGGAGGGAGAGAAACAGAAAGACAGACAGAGAGAGGGAGGAGGGAGAGAGATGGGGGAGAGGGAGGTAGAAAAAGGGTAGAGGGAGGGAGGAAAAATAGAGAGAGAAACAGAGAGAGAGGGAGAGCACTTCTTGATGCATCATCCTGGCTAAATTTATACAGGGACTGCAGATGGTGTTGGTTATTTGGTATCATTTGTCATTTCATACTCACACAAGCACAAGAGCACACACACAGTCAGTGCATGCACAGAAACACACAACAACATGAATACAAACAGACTAGCAAACACACACACACACACACAGCCACACCGTCGTTGGTTAACAGAGGAGGCCTGGGAACAACATGTCTCGGTTGGCAACCATCATACAACAATTATCTGTGCTCGTGCGTTGGCATCGTTGACAATCCAAAGCCTGGCAATAACAAGGCCGGGATCTCGTCATTCCTCAGTTGAACCATTTGGCTACTATGGTATTTGTGTCGGAGAGTGAACGTCTCTCTCTATCCATCTCTACCTCTCTATTTCTCTCTCTCTCGTTACCGCAACCGTAACAGTCTGTCAGCCACACCGGCTCTCGTGCACGTCAGAGTTTACGTAACAACCCCATCAGCCTATGAGCTCCGAGGACCGTGTAGTATACCGCGCGCGTTCTCGGTTTCATTCTCCATTCAGTAGAATTATTAACGGAGCTTTTAGCGCAGAGAGCAGCGAAAAGTGCCGCTCTTCTTTCTCCCTCCGTCTGGAATATCACTGTGTTGTCAGCATGCTGGCAGTTGAAGGTAGGCTTTAGGGTTCCTTTATTACCGCCAGTTAACATATTTAATGTGGAAAATAAGCCGTTTAAGTGTTTGTTGCCCGCTGCCGAAGTTGTATCCATGAAATTACGCGTTAACGCGCCGTTAACCGCTTTGACCGCTGTTACAAAATGTATCAGCCTACAACATTTTTTATTGGAAAATGTAATCATGCTGTTTTAAAAGATAACTGTTCATGTGATTGTGTCTGACTGCCTGCCATTGAATGGCAGACATAATGCGTTTTCCATCAATGAAGATGTTCCGTGTGGTATTGTGATCAGGGTGGTAAATGAGCCAGGAAAGCCGCGGTATCATTTCAGCTGTAGCTCACGTCTCAAAAACAGCGATATAGGCTGACATTAAGTAGGCTATAGGCATGTTCGCATGTAGGCTATACACGAGAACGTGTCTTGAGACATTCTGTTTTAATTATTAATTCACATAAGCATGCATTATTATTCCAAGACCTTGTAGTCTGTAAAACCAGAAGGATGCGCGTGCAACCGTTTTATCCCGGTTTCTCCCTGTGGTCAATGTTGACATGAGTTTATACTCAGTTCGATTCACAACGCTTCTTCAAACACTCCACTTCAACAGGGACTCATTTGTCTGTTTGAAATGAAATAACCTTATCTATCTTCCGTTTGTTTTCCGTTCTAATCTAATGATACCCACTAAAACGAATGCTATATTATAATCCTTTAAAGCAATAAATGAACCCTTTTAAAACCCCGTCTTTTGCGGTGGACTGTTTGGAATAACGATTTTCCCCCCCAAAAAACAGATGACCTTTAAAACTGGGTAATATCTGGGTCCTACTTTCGAATGGTAGATCATACACATGCAAAAACAAAAGTCCCGTTCAAAATAGTCCAACACAGCACCCTTCAATTTGGTGTGGTCTTGATTTCTGGAAGAAAGAGAAGATGTTTAGAGTTGAGCTGCCTCCATCGTAGAAGGAGGTCTGTGACTGAGACGACCGTGCCTGTTCTGTATGTGTGAGACAGCCGGGGAGGGCACGCGATATCTGGGTCAGTAGTGGTAAAGAGTTCGCAGGAAACGGCAAAGACTGCTTTTTATAAAGTCTCACGTTTTGGTAATTCGGGGGGAAAAGACCTCTCCAAACGACCTAATTTCCTGATAAAGTTAGTTAAGTAATACCTAAGGTGGCTAAGTGCATAGAGAATCAATTGTAGATATTTAAAATTTGAGTAACTGCATGTTACATTTACATTAAGTCATTTACCAGATGCTCTTATCCAGAGCGACTTATAGTAAGTACAGGGACATAGGGTGAACGTTGGACACAACGTCATTTTGGCTTGGCCGGGAATCGAACCGGCAAGCTTCTGATTAATTCCCTAACCGCTGTCCATTCTGCTTCTGTGGGTGGATGTGTGGGATGCTGCTAGTCAAGCTTCTGGGCTGTTTTTGTCTGGAACTCTCATGCATTCGGAATAACTTAATCACTTCATCTCTCTCTGTGTCTCTCTCTTTCTGTCTCTCTCTCTATGTCTCTCTATCTGTCTCTCTGTCTGTCTCTATGTCTCTCTCTCTCTCTCTCTCTCTCTCTCTCTCTCTGTCTCTCTCTCTCTCTCTCTCTCTGTCTCTCTCTCTATCCTTCTAGTCAATGGAACCCCTGCCAGTCAGTTGTCCACTCCTCACTCGGGGAAGTCTCCAAGTCCCTCCCCGACCAGCCCCGGCGGGCTGAGACCACGCAGGGTAAGTCATGACACACACACACACACACACACACACACACACACACACACACACACACACCACACACACACACACACTCTCTTTCCTTCCCTCCCTCTCTTCTCTCCCTCTCTCTCCGTGTAACACACTCCTTCTATGTTCTCAGGAAAAGGACAAGAATGAGTCTACGGCCTAGAGAGTCACTAGAGTACGGAGAAGGGGGTCTCAAAGGTCTGCTGCCCCCCCAATGCGCTTCTGCTCTCTGCGGGCCTCAAAGTCACGATCCCACACGCTGCACTCGGCCCATGACCCCTCGTGAATAACGTCAACGTGCGTCTCTCCTGTCTCGCGGAGAGAGCCGCCTGCCTTTGGTAGAGATATAGTCACCCGGACACGTTCGCAAATGACCCCCGACCTAGGGGTGGAGCAGCTCCGCGGCTCGACCTCCGACCCCTCGAGGAGTCTGGGGGCATTTGCGAGGCGGTCTCGGGTGCTGTGTATGTTTGTGTCTGTGGTTACCGTTGCTTAGCGATAGATGGAGTCTATAGCGCTGTATCACCGGGTTCTGGAAGAAGAGCATGCAACTCACGAGGAGGATGGGAGTTACGGGGTAGGGAGGCTGTGTGTGTGTGTGTGTGTGTGTGTGTGTGGTGTTAGAGATTAAAGTGTGATTAATCCCACCCTGGGTAGTAACAAGGAGGAGGTTTTAATCTCTAGGCCTTTTAACCCCCAAGTTCGCTGTTTCACACACACACACACACACACACACACACACACACACACACACACACACACACACACACACAGACAGGGTACTACTCACAAAGGCTTAAACAAATGTCCAAGCAAAGATTGGAAGGCATAGCAGAAAGTACCTGTATTGTGATCATGAAAGCTTAATGAGAACTGAGCTGGTTTATGAGAGTGTTTTAAGGATGAGTTTCACAGGATAGAATTGTCTGTGTCGACATCCAATGGTTTTTAAGTAAATCATTAGATTATATAATATCCCGTCACTCACATGAGTGAGTATGATATAATTGATTTGACTGGCCTGCTTTCAGCATAGTGGGGATATTGATCCAGGCTAGATTAATCAATCTTCAGGCCCTCATGATCATTGATCACGTTTATCGATCATCCTGACCTAGAATTGTTCATGCGTTGTGTGGATTAGGCCTCTACACACACACACGCGCACACACACACACACACACACACACACACACACAACACACACACACACACACACACACACACACACACACACACACACACACACACACACACACACACACACACACACACACACAGGTACATGACACCGACACGAGCGCTCTGTCTCTTACCTCAAACTGATTGGTTGTTTCACAGATTAAATTAGCAATGATCAGAGGATGAGAAACGGACGAGGGGCTGACAGGGACTGGATGAACTATCAGAGGTCTCATGGGAGGGCTGGGAGGAAGTGACTTCATACAATAGTCGGAAGGATTCAAACTTCTACTAATAGGGGAAGTTGAGCAGTGAGGATCAGAGGGAACGTGTATTTCTGGGATGGATTAGTCATGTCTTTGTGTTGCTCCGGCACCCCAGTCTTAGAAGTCCATAGAGCTGCATACGGATCCAGTGCAGTTGGCCTAACCCTTATCTCTCAGCACCACTATGCAGCTAGGACTCTCTCTCTCTCTCTCTCTCTCTCTCTCTCTCTCTCGCTCTCGCTCTCTCTCTCTTTCTCTCTCTCGCTCTCTGTCTCTCTGTCTCTATCTATCTATCTCTCTCTCTCTCTATCTCTCCTCTCTCTCTCGCTCTCTCTCTCTCTCTCTCTCTCTCTGTCTCTGTCTCTCTCTCGCTCTCTGTCTCCCGTGGTATTAATCTTCGCAGAAAGAGTTGGAGCTCATCTCTTGAGTGCGAGCTCTCTAAGCCCCCAGCGTATGCTCTGGTGCTCTGGTGGAGGTGCCGGAGTTTAGAAAGGTTGCCTTTCATCTCTTCTCCGTTTCCCCTCTCTCTCTCTCTCTCTCTCTCTCTCTCTCTCTCTCATCTCTCTCTCTCTCTCTTCTCTCCTCCCTTTGATGATAATGTATTCATAACAATATACTGTATTCGTTTAGCAGATGCTTCTTATCCAGAGCGGTTGTGCCGTACAGGAGGGGTTTTAAAACGATGACCTCTTGCTCCGCAGTCCTGCGCTACCGCTAAGCTACACCCACACACACCTTGATTCCACCCTCTCACAGTACTTATTTTCCCGCCCCACCTCCCTCTCTATCCCATCTTGCACTCTATCGCTATAGTTACGCCAGGACAGTGGCTGGTTACCACCAGCACAGTATCTAATTGCCCCACTGCAGTAGCTTGTTAAACGGTACCGTCCAGTCAGTGCTTCAGGGGCCTAACGGAATCAAATGACTTAACATTTCACCATGTTAGTCACGCACGGTTATCCCTGGGCCAGAAATGTGACACACATACACACACATCTTGGCCATTTCACGCATTGCATGATAAGCAATGCCCTGAAATATGAACACGCTAGATGGGATCATCGTTTGAATGCTCACAAACACACACGCGTGCTTTCACGCACGCACATACACGGCATACGTCGAAGAGCAGGCTGTTAAATGTATGCTTTTGGACTAGCATGACCCAATTTTTCTCGAATTGCCAACACAAGCGTGAAAGCTGAAGATTGCTCTATATTTACCCCTCTCTTTTTTTTCAGTCTATTTCTCTTTCTATCTCTCTCTCTTTCTATCTCTCTCTCCTCTTTCTACTCCTCTCTGACCTCCTCTTCCTCCTCCTTTCCTCTCCGACCTTCTCAGTCCTTCCTCGCCAAATGCCTGTGCACTCACACAAACACACACTGTCCTGGGACAGCCCCTGTTGGCGTGCGATACGTGTGTGTGTGTGTGTGTGTGTGTGTGTGTGTGTGTGTGAGCCCGCTTGAGGCGGATCACTGCACAAAGCACTTCCTAATCGTCGTTTGGCAGTATGAGAAGGCTAGGTTTGAGTTGCGCACTAGAGAGTTGAGTCAAAGACCACAAGCTAATGTTACACAAGGCTTGTGGTTCAGGAAAGCCCTGTCACTCTTAGGATTAGGGCTTGTTTTGCAAGCGGTCAAATGACTTTACTTGGGGAAAGGAAACTTATTGGACATTTTATACATTTAGCATCCACTTTTTATCAAAATCGCTTTTATTACATTCTTTAGAAAGTGTGAGGCTTGAGAGTGTGTAGTAGATTTGAATGGAAGTGTGTGTTTTCTGTGTGTGTGTGTGTGACAGCATTATATTTCAGTATTCACTACAGACTCTGTCCTCCCATTGTCATTGGTTCATTTCATACTGAACTCACACCAATCAGTCGCCAGCTAACTGTCTCAACAGCAGGTACTGCCTTCCATTGAGTTGCATGCTCTTTTTGTTTGGTTTCTCACATTGAGTTATTCATCGTGCATTTGTATATGTGTGTGTGTATGTGTGTGTGTGAGAGAGAGAGAGAGAGAGAGAGAGAGAGAGAGAGAGAGAGAGAGAGTGAGAGAGAGAAATAGAGAGAGAGAGAAAGGAGAGAGAGAGAGAAATGGAGAGAGAGAGAGAATCTGTCAAATGACTGTAACTGCATGTCCATTTGCACATGTGTGTTGTTCATAAAGCATGTATTTGTTCATTTCTGTTCTCACTGTTTGTCACTGGAGTGTTTTTGTCTTTTATGTTCATGAAGCATTTGTCTTTACGAGAGTGGCAGCACACATGACTTCCCAGAGAGAACACAGTGAGCTGACAGACTTAGCCTGCAGCCAGTACTGCCACCCTCTTCATCGCCACTTCTCTGTAGCTCTCTCTCTCTCTCTCTCTCTATTTATTTTTCTATCTCTCACGCTCTTTTGGTATCTCTGTCCTCTCCCCTCTCTCACTCAGGCGCTCTCTTTAAACTCTCTCTGTGTGCTTCTTTTAGTCTCTCTCCCTTTCTCTCTTTTCACTTGCATCTCTCTTTCCTTTTCTTCCTTCCTGTCTCTCTCCTTCTCAAGCTAGTTCAAAAAGAAATGTGAAGTCATTGTCTCCTGCCACTTGTCATCGGTATATTTATTTGTTTATTTGTTCATCCGTTCCTTTTCTGTCGAACATGTCATTTCCTGCTGTATGATGTCATCAAACTCACTGTCACTATATTTTCATCTGTGTTTGATTGGTCGTTGTCTCATTGCTCTCCATGTATGTGTTTTGGTTATCATCCTTTGTTAAACTTCATCTTTTAGTGTTGTATGTGTAATTCATCTCTACCATAAAGCATTGTTGTTATGTCAAGTCCATGGTGTGATTTATTCATTCCGTCGCTTTGAAACGAAATGGACTCCACGGCAGCGAATACAAAAAATCTCACTGGATGCAAAACTCCAAAGTGAGATGTGGGTGGAGCCTCACATCTCTTCCGCCCTCTCTCTGTCTCGCCCTGTATCTCGACGCTCCCACAAATAAAGCACATGTACAGTCTTTCTCTCACACACACACCATATACAATAAACTGTCATTTACATGATCAAGTTCAACTATGGCCATACCATGTGAATAGGGTAATCAATAATCTGATTAACCCTAGCCCCCTATTTCTGTTACTATTTGGACCAGCAGTAGTAGTCATAGTAACAAATAGTTCAAGAATTGTTTAGTATAGAAGGCAGGGATTTGTAGTCTTTTGATACTGTCGGTTGTAGTGCTGTTGACAAATTTCTCTTATAACAGTGGTAGCACTGACTATTGTGAATGATTGTGTAATATCTGACCTTAGCTTGGTGTCGATTGAAGGCGGTCTCTTCACACCTCTCTCTATCTCTCTCTCTCTCTGTGTCTCTCTCTCTCTCTCTCTGTGTGTCTCTCTCTCTGTCTCTCTCTTCTCTGTGTCTCTCTCTATCTCTCTCTCTCTCTCTCTCTCTCTTTGTCTCTCTCTGTGTCTCTCTCTCTCTCTGAGGGGCAGGAACCGACCTTGTTTAGACAGGAGGCTGAACGCAGAGGCAGGAAAGGCCCTTATTTGGGTCTCTCACTTCACACCAGAAGTAGTGGCATAAGCGCTGCTCTCTCCCATCAGTTTCCATAGCAACAGCATGTTGTTTCCCTCGGTGACAGGGAGGGATGCTGAGGAGAGAGAGAGAGACAGAGAGAGAGACAGAGAGCAAAGATGAAAACGGGGAGAGAGAGGGGAGCGCAGGACAAAAAGCAAAGTCGAGAAACATTCGAGTCGACCGCCACAACAAGGGTATTTTTAAACAAAAGGACGGATATTTGTCATCAACCGATCTGCAAAGAGGCGGGTTTGGAGTGGGTGAACTTGACCTATCAAAACCAGCTTACGTAAAACAACAGAAGTGTCGCGTTATAGTGGAACCGTTTTTCTAGTTCAGGATTCTAAGTACAACGGTGGCTAGCTTATCGCTATAGCATTCAACACTTCATGCTAGCCGATCTAGAGTATTATGAGTGTTACGGTATTTGCTCTAGGAAACTCCGCCTTCTGTCGAGAGAGTTGTCAGTCTTCAGGTCTGACTGGAGTCTGGTTGCCCCCAAGGACCCTCACGCCACAGGCAGAGCGAGGGATGAGAGAGAGGAGGAGAGGTAGAAAGGAGGGGAGGGGGGGGAAGTGGAGGAGGAGAGATTCTCATTTGCAGCCTCCAGCCAGACCTCCCCTTACCTCTCTTTCCCCGGGTTCTCGCGCTGCCATGGCAACGGGAGTGAGGGTTAGGTGCCTGTGGTTTAGTAATGAGGTCGTCTTCGGAACGAGGGGCGCATCCCAACTATCTCGCGTGCCTCGCTCTGTTCGTGTCCTCTTCCCCTCTTTTTCCCCTCCCCTCCCTCCCCTCCTACCCTCTACCCTCCTCGCTTTGCCTCTCCCCTCCTCCCCTCGTTTTATACATCTTTCCCCCTCCTCTCCCTTCCTAACCTCTCCGTAGATCACTCTTCCCCCCTCCCCCTCTCCCCTCTTCTCTCCTATGCCCTCGTCCTCTCCCCTCCCACCCTCCTCTCCCCTCCTACCCTTCCTAGATCATCTTCCCCCCTCCCCCCTCTCCCCTCTTCTCTCCTATGCCTCTCCGTCTCCACCTCCTCCTCCTCCCCTCCTACCCTCTCCTAGATCATCTTTTCCCCCCTCCCCCTCTCCCCTCTTCTCTCCTCATGCCCTCTCCTCCTCCTCTCCCCTCCTACCCTCTCCTAGATCACTCTCTCCCCCTTCCCCCTCTCCCCTCTTCTCTCCTATGCCCTCTCCTCCCCTGTCGTGGGCCCCTCTCCCCCTCCCTTACTGTCAGTCAGCACACGCTGCCTGCCAAGGCCTCTCTTCATATTAGTTTAGTCGCTGGAAATTGGAAATGAGACGGGGAGCAGAGAGACTCCATTTTAGCTTCTCCTCACCCGAGCACGTTCAGCGGCGGGGAGACGTGAGGAGGGAGTGAGCGAGAGAGAGAGGGGAGGGAGGGAGGGATAGAGAGAAGGACAGCGGACCAGGATCCAGGTGTGTGTGTGTGTGTTTTGAGGTGAGGAGAGCCCCGACACACACACACACACATGCCCCTCTGACAGGAAGATTAGGGGCTTGGAGATGGCACAGATGAAACCAGAAAGAGCCCCTTGAAAAACACGGAGCCCCACTCGCGCCTGTTAGGATGATGAGATTCAACGATTTCTCGCCTTTCCTTACCCCCCCTTCCCCCATCCTCCCCCCCCTCCCGCTCCCTCTCTCCAGGATTCATCCGTCTCGCTGGCCTCCACTAAAGGCTCGGTCGAGGAGGAGGAGGACGGACCCGTGAGCGATGGTGAGAAAATGGAGGAGAGCCCCCTCCGATTCAGCCTCTCTCCCTCGCTCCACGTGCACCAGGGCGTACTAACCCCCCTTCCTTCCCCTCCCTCCTCTCTTCTCCCCATCCCCTCACCCCTCTCCCCCCCCTCAGCAGGCGAGCCGGCGGACGAGGCTCCGGTCGTGCCGGCCTACATCTCGGAGCGCTACAAGGTCGGCCGCATGCTCGGGGACGGCAACTTCGCCGTGGTGCACGAGTGTTCGGAGCACTCGACGGCCGCCAGTACGCCCTCAAGATCATCAACAAGGGGAAGTGCAGAGGCAAGGTGAGAGACCGGTGGAGAGCGCGACCTCCCCGTTCGACCTTCGAACCCTCTGAAGGCGTGAGCGTTGACGTTCGTTCCGTCCCCCGCCAGGAGCACATGATCCAGAACGAGGTGGCCATCTTGCGGCGGGTGAAGCACCCGAACATCGTCCTGCTCATCGAGGAGATGGACACGTACAATCAGCTGTACCTGGTCATGGAGCTCGTCAAGGTACGGGAGTGTGTGTGTGTGTGCATACGTGTGTGTTGTGTGTGTGTGTGCGTGTAACTGTGATTAAGATTGAGGAAAAAAAGAGAGACAGAACCAAAGAGACAATAAGAAGGTGAGAGAGAGAGAGAGATGAGAGATGCGAGAGGAGGAGAAGGCGGACGGAGAGAGAGAGAGAGAGAGGGAAAGAGCAGGACCGAGAGAGAGAGATGGAGACGAGGGAGAGAGAGAGAGCGAGAGAGAGAGAGAGGAAGAGGAGGGAGGGTGAGATGCATCACTGGGTGGAGTGGCCTTGGTGTCGTGACAGCTTTTTCATTTTTAATGATCGTCTCCGGTGTGCCTTGCTGACTGTCTGAGTCGTGTGTGGAGAGAGCAGCACTATTTTAAGACTCCCGTGCTCCACTTAGTCCAGGGAGGCAATGCATGTTGGTGTGTGTGATTATGCATGAGAGTGTGTGATTGGTGTGTCTGGGAAAGAGTTCATCTCTTCATCGGGGGTGAGAAACGAGGACGCAGCATAGATAACCTCACCGCACATCACCTCCACCTCACTCGCGCGCTCGCAGAGCGCGCGATCGCGCGCTCGCAGACGCGAGAGCAGTCGACAGAGCTGCGCGCGCTCCACTCTCTATCGCTCCACTCCTTCTCCACTGCTCTCTCGCTCACCCTCTATCTCGCCACTCCCTCTCTATATCACGTCTCTCGCTGTACTTGTTTCTTTTCGACCTCTCTATCCACTCGCTCTCTACTGTGTCTCTCTCTCTCTCTCTCTACTTTTTCTTTTCGACCTCTCTTTCCACTCTCTCTGTCTACACTGACAGACGTTGTGTCGTTATATAGTCAGTATGAACCGGTTAGGTCCTAATGGTGTTCCTCCTTGTGTGCGTCTCAGGGCCGGGGGACCTGTTTGACGCCATCACGTCCACCAACCGCTACACAGAGAGGGACGCCAGCGGGATGCTGTACAACCTGACCAACGCCATCAAGTACCTCCACAGCCTCAAATCGTCCACAGAGACATCAAACCCGAGAACCTGCTGGTGAGGATGTGGTGTGTGTGCGCGTGTGTGTGTTTACAGATCCCGTGAACTCATCACGTAGCTTGCCTCGCCGTCGCTCTCGATCCTATATACTAGCGCTCTGACTCTATACCCTGCGAGTCGATAGAGCTCTCTCTCTCTCTATCTCGCTCTCTATCTCTCTCTCTATCTCTCTCTCTAGCTCTCTCTCTCTCTCTAGTCTCTCTCTCTCTCTCTCTCTCTCTGTGACTGATGCCGTGACGTCACTCACGCAGAGGAGGAGAGGGGTGACTCACCCCGTCTGCGGCCTGCGTCTCCCGCCTCCCCCCCCCCGTCCCTCTCTCTCTCCGTCCCGCTTGTTCCGTCGCTCCCTCCCTCGTCCTTCTGTCACCCTCCTCTCCTCCTACTCCTCTCCCCCCCTGCCCTCGACGCTCTCCGCTCACTCGTGGCCTCGCGCGCACTCTCGGCGGTGTAGTGGTCGTGCGTCATTTCGCGGTTCCTAAATCGCGGGCGGGGGCACGCAATCTGCGCAGCGCCCGGTGGATGCGGAGGGGAGCGGGGGGGGTAGCTGTCCATCTGAACTTCCTGTCTGGACCAGACGGTAGTGCTTCAGTCCAACCTGTCCTCTCTCCTCTGTTTAAGGCAGTGTTAATGCCAGGGGATATGGAGCACTATCCGCACAGTCCAGACCTGCACTGACTTCTATACTACCGTGTTTGTTCACTGATCCATGGGTGCTTGGGGGAATTGTGAGAGACGGGTAGCATTTGTTTGCCAGGGAATTCTACTCTCATCAGCTGTGTGTGTGTGTGTGTTATATAATAAAGAGGTGAGGGAGTGTGTGTGTGTGTGTGTGTGTGTGTATGTCTCTGTTACGTAACAGAGAGACATCTGTGTTAGTGTCTGTGTGCTATGTAACAGAACTAGGTGTGTGTGTGACCTCCTGTGCCATGTGTGGTGTCCAGGTGTACGAGCAGTGTGTGTGTGTGTGTGTGTGTGTGTGTGTGTAACCTCCTGTGCCATGTGTGGTGTCCAGGTGTACGAGCAGTGTGTGTGTGTGTGTGTGTGTGTGTGTAACCTCCTGTGCCATGTGTGGTGTCCAGGTGTACGAGCAGTGTGTGTGTGTGTGTGTGTGTAACCTCCTGTGCCATGTGTGGTGTCCAGGTGTACGAGCAGTGTGTGTGTGTGTGTGTAACTTCCTGTGTCCTGTGTGGTGTCCAGGTGTACGAGCATGCAGACGGCAGTAAAAGCTTAAAGTTGGGAGACTTTGGTCTGGCAACGCTGCTGGACGGCCCCCTCTACACCGTCTGTGGGACCCCGACGTACGTCGCCCCCGAAATCATCGCAGAGACCGGGTGTGAGTGTGTGTCTGTTGGCTTTGGGGTGTGCGTGTGTGTGTGTGTTGGCAGGCTTTCCTCACACAAACACACACGCAGGCGCTCGCTCATTACCATTGTGTTGTGTTGTGTGTGTAGGTATGGCCTTAAGGTGGACATCTGGGCGGCTGGAGTCATCACCTACATCCTGCTGTGTGGTTTCCCTCCCTTCCGGGGGTGAGTATCCCGGTCACTCTCAGCTCCAGACCGAATCACTCGACGAAGCTCAAAGAGTCAAACCCTGAAGATTCGGAATATCAAACCTGTTTTGTTTATGAGATGTGGAATTACCAGCTAGAGTTGTACTGTCGTGCTGCCCTGTGTGGCCATAGAGGGAAGTGTTACTTAAGTACAACGGGTACCGATTCCAGGCAACAATTATTATAGAACATAGTTGCTATATAGCAACAGTATCTTTGCAGAAAAACTCATTTATAGAACATCAATGACCTACATGGACAAACTGACCACCCCACTAACTGACAAACGATGAAGTTTTAAGTGCTTAGAAGTGGTTTTAGTCGCAGTAATGCCTATCCGATTCATTTCTAAGCAATACATTTCTGATCGATTCATGTCTGATTTCGGACTGATTCGTGTCCAAACGATTCAGGAGTGACTGATTCCCTTGTGACTTCCATGTGTGAAGTCTATGTGACTCGTGAGTCATGTGCGACAGACTCACGTCCTGCCCTGTGTCCCTACAGAAGCAGTGACGACCAGGAGGTCCTGTTTGACCAGATCCTGATGGGACAGCTGGAGTTCCCCCTCCCGTACTGGGACAACGTCTCAGAGACAGCCAAGGTGAGAGTCTGGAAGGGAGAGAGGTGGGGAGGTTGGGGGAAGAGGGGGGGTTTCAGGTAGGGAGGAAAGGGGGGCTTGGAGATGGAGGGTGGGGGTGGAGTGGAGGATGACCCTCTCGATTCAAAGTTTGGACATTGACGTTTTCCCCTGTGTGTGTAGGAGCTGATCCGGTCCATGCTGGAGGTGGAGGTAGACCAGAGATACACTTCCCTGCAGGTGCTGGAACACCCCTGGGTCAACGTAAGCACCCCGCCTCCGTGACATCCGACCAATCGACATTCGACGTCTCACGGGAAATGGACTGAAGTTTGACCCCTCTTCCTGTTTCTGCTCTCTTTTTTGTTGGTCTTTTTCTCTCTCCTCCAACTCTGTCCACTTCTCTACCCTGTGTAACCCGGACCACAAAGCGAACAGGGACAGCTGAGCCGAGCAGTCGAGACGCGAGAGAGAGAGCGACGAGAGAGCGAGAGAGCGAGATAGAGCTGAGAGAGACGATGAGAGTCGAGCGCGATCGAGCATCGTCTAGACGTCTCTCTCTGATCTAACTCATCGTCTCTCTCTATCTCTGCTCTCTGTCTCTCGTCTCTCTCTCTCTCTCTCTCTCTCTCTCTCTCTCTCTCTCTCTCTCTCTCTGCTGCCTGTACAGGATGACGGTCTGTCGGAGAATGACCACCAGCTCTCGGTAGCGGGGAAGATCAAGAAGCACTTTAACACCGGCCCCAAAACCAGCGACACAGACGCGGGGGGTGTCGGTCATCTCGGTAAGCCCCACCCCTCTCTGACTCTCTCATCACAACACAACTCTCCTGAACTCCACTCTACTCTATCTGTGGGTGGGATGCCAGATTGGGAATGTTCTTGCTGGTTGACAGTTGGTTGTGGGATTCACTGTTTTTAGTTGAATGCACTGGTCTGCCAGACTGGTTGAGATCAGTTTGGACTGGTTTCAGAGTGATTACGAAATGATTACATTGGCTGGAGTGTGTTCATTTTAAGGTTGAGTGTACTAGTTGTTAATAGGCTTTTTCAGTTTAAGATAGACTGTTCAAGTATTAGGATGGTCTGGACAAGTTTTAAGGCGGGCGACAAGTTTTAAGGTGGACTGAACACATTTTTAAGGAGGAATGTGCTGGTTTTTCCCTGCTCAGCTGGACCACAGTTTTTCCATGCAGCGCTCTGGGTCGTTGGATTTCTACCAGCACCCAACCATGTACTGGACCAGGTACGCCCGTTTCAGCCAATCCGAGGCGGCATTGCTGGTTTTACGCCCGCCCCCCTGTCTGTGCCCCGGCGTGCTCATTGGCTGCTTGCGTGTTCCCTCAGTAATCCCTAACCCCTCATAGGCTCAGCCATCAGTCCTGCACGGGCCCTGCATAACCCCATCTGCTATGCTGTCCCTGTCTGGCTTCGTGTGTCTGTGCATCGTTGCGATGTCCCCACACATGCGATGTGTGTGCCACACACCCACACGTGGGCTGTGTGTCGGGGATGAGAGAGTGTGTGTGTGTGTGTGTGAGTTAGGGCGTCCAGTGTGTGGCTTGCTCTCCTCCCTGTGTGTAACCTGAGTCGGGTGAGGTGGTCCTGTCCCCTGCTGAACCGCGGATGAGTACCCTCTGTGTTTGTCTGCTGCCTTCCTGCTTGTCATGTGTGTGCGACACGCCCCTGAATGCATAGCGTCCCAGCACAGGCTTATCTGATTGGTTGTCTCTTGTCTCCACCCACCCCCCCCCAGACCACCGCTCTTGATAAGGAGGGGCAGGTTCTCCGACGAGGACGCCACCAGGATGTGAGGTCACAGCAGTTGCCGATGATGACGACGACAACGACGACAAAGATGGAACCACCCAGTTGCCTCCCTGGCCTGCTCCCCTCCTGTCGAAGCCCTCCCCCAGGGCCCGGCCCCGACCCCTCCCCCAGCCCCAGCCCTGACCTCAGCCCCAGCCTCCCCTCGGACTCGGACGACGTCTCCCTCAGCTCAGCCAGCACCGTCCGCACTCCCAACCTCTCCCTTCTAGAACAGGGGGAGGAGGGAGAGGAGGAGGGAGAGGGAGAGGAGGAGGGAGAGGAGGAGGGAGAGGAGGAGGGAGAGGAGGAGGAGAGGAAGGGAAAGGAAAAGGGGGGAGTGGGAAGGGGAGAAAGGAGGTTTGCCTAATATTTTTCTCATTCTCCTCAGATTGAGAGGTTGGGGGGGGGTGGCAGTTGGTTGGGGAGGGGGGATGAAACAGTCAGGGAGGGGTGGAGGGGTGGTGAAAGGAGGCAATGGGGTGGTCCAGGACTGAGAGGATGCGGGGGGGAGAAGTGTGAGGAAGAGAAAATGACTTCTTCTACGATTCTCTCGTCTTCGCATCCGTCAACGAGCTTCGGGAGCGAGAGACGGTGACACAGTTCACCTTCTGGTGATGATCAGAGCTCAACCGATGACACATCTGGCAATACACGGAGAAACAGGAACTGTTGCTATTTCATGTTCTCGTAAAAAACTTTTTTTTGGTTTTCATTTTTACCACGGAAACACGTTTTTAGATCGATCGTATTGAACGTGATAGAAGGTGCGTAGATGTAGATTTGAGAATACTTATGTCAAAACGGTATAGCCTTCCTCGATGACATGTCCGATGACGTGGAGCGAATAAGGGTCGAGTTTAACGGAAGCTGGAGCTCCGAAACAAGTGTTTACAGTGTGTTTGTTTTTAATCTCCTTATACTCCTCCAGAACTCCTCTTAACTATCATTCTCACCACAAAATGGATGCCTTTCTGTAATCAGACCTGGGTCAAGTGCTATCGGTGTTCCTTTCGAACCTGCGGGTTGCACACGATTAAACTCCAGCAGACTGGAACCGACGAACCACACCTTTAGGCACCAACTGGGAGGCGAACCAAACGGACCTTCCGAATACTTTCAAATCGTTCAAATTAATGGCAGTTGACCCAGGTCTGCCTGTCACGTCTGAATACAGCACACCCGTTTACATGAAGGTGAGAGGACTGATTCGACGGTTGCTAACGGAGCCTGGCAACCGCCAGTCAAAGAGGGGGCGGGGCATCGGAGGAGTTGTTCCGTGTGCCCAAATAGGTCTGTGGATCATACCAGCGGTAGCACTATCCATGCCTAGCACACTGGAGACAAGAAACAGCACAGCAGTTACGAATACAATTCACACAGATCATTTTACACATTCAAAAAAAAACAACAATAAAGTCTTCTCTAGAATTGATGTTTATCTGTATCCCTGATTCCATGGGAGCCAGAGAGTAGCTTGCTCTTACCACAACATGATTTGATGGTGATGGGTTCATGTTTGTATGCTATGTAAATAGTATAATTTGATTTATTTTGATAGTCCACAATATATTTATTTATCAGTAGAGAGGAGCAGTGAAAAGGTTGACCACAGTGTACGTGAATAGGCTACCTAACAAGCAGTCATCATGTAATAAACTAACCATTGCAATGAACTTCCAGCCACAACTCTGGGATTGATGTCACCTTCTCAACACCCGTGTCCAATGGAGGAAGCTTAATGAGAGAACAGGACCATATATGGTGTTGAAAGACAAGGCCAAAGAGCATCAGTCCGACAGGATATGAGGTCGAGGGTGTTTGAGTCTGGTGCAGATGATTTCCCAGCAACCATCAGTTCTCTTCACGCTACTGTGTGTTCAAGAGACTGTGTCATCTTCACCAATCGATGTGCCCACAGTGATGTCTACGCAGATCTGTCCCATCCATCATTTACCCCTCCTGCTTGGGCATTGCTGATATCCTATGGGATTATGGGTATTGTAGTTTGGTACCCGCCACTTGAATATACAGTAATAAATGTGGTTTATCAATGCTCTCACTCTTGCACCAATGTATTAGCATATGTTGCATACAATACATATACCTCTGTTCCAATATTGTTTATTAAAATAATTACTCTTAACAAATTGTTTATGTGTGTTTATTGTCAATAACATGGGTAATCGAATCCAAATACAAACTAACAACATCACATAGGCCTATATCTTTCCATCATGATTTGTGTTAATGAAATTACATATTTGTATACCTTTGTTGACCCTATTTGTTTTATACCTTTGTTAACCCTATTTGTTTATTACATCTCACAGTGACGTTCATTGATGTTGGGATTTGGCATTCACAGTGTGGCACATACTACCGTATTTTCCGTTCTTGACATCTGTGGTAATATACCACCCACAGACAGTTCCATTGGTGACCGCTAGACGGCGGGTTTCTCTTTATGCTGAGACTCCACCCTTCTGTAACTGGTTGTTGTTGAAGCCAAGGAAGGGGAAGAAGCTAATATCAAGTGGATCCACATGGTATGGTTTATTTGTACCTTGCTACATGATGTTAATTCATATATACCTTTGCATATAAACATTTAGGGATTTGTGGATTGGTTTGCACGGAAGAAACTGAAATTTCTCTGCGGCATTTGGTGCTACTAGCGATCTAGTTCACGGCTGTCAGCCCTTGGAGCTAGCTTTGCTAACGTTAGCTAAACTTAGATTCAGATTTCGCTTACTGGTTATTGCTAGCTAGCTAACGACAGCGTCTGTCATGAGCGAAGATGACACCACATCAGCGAATAACAACAAGGACTCGAGCATTTCGCTTTTGCTCACCAAGGATGGACAGACATACTATGTGGACAAGAGCGGCGTGGTCGATAGTAGAAATGTAGTCACGCCGCAGGAATCCGAAAACAACATGTACTCGTACGACATGGATGACCCTGACGAGGAGAGCGACGTGCTGGATACATCTGATCCGAGGGATAGCGCTCCAAGTCCCGATGACCCGAACGACGAAGAGGCTTTCGGCGAGAATGAGAACGTATCCAAATCCTGCACGTATGAGGGTTGTCCAGAGACCACGAACCAGGTCGCCAAGCAGAGGAAACCATGGATGTGTAAAAAGCACCGCAACAAGATGTACAAAGACAAGTACAAAAAGAAGAAGAGCGACCAGGCGATGTCTAGTGGAAAACTTGAAGTAGGCACCATTGATTGTTTTGTTAGATATGAATGCACCCTCCCTCCCCTCAAAAAAACGAACACACATCAACAAATAGGCATGTGAGGTTAGACATGTGTTCTGCAGGTAATGTGTAAATTACTGTATTTTTCTTCTCCTTACATGTGTACCAGGACAGCTCTGAGGAAAGACCTGTTTCTGTCAACAAGCAACGCTTAGGGAGTGTTGGGGACCGGCCAACCAGACCCTCACTTATAGAACAGGTGCTCAACCAGAAGAGACTGGTGAGTCGCACATTCTAGAACCTGACTGAGTCTAACCAATAAGGAGTCTATAGAACACTTGCTCATGTTGCATTGGGGAAGCCTGGCTAATCCTTCCCTCTCTCTCTCTCTCTCTCTCTCTCTTTCCAGTCTCTCCTGAGAAGTCCCGAGGTCATCAGCTTCCTGCAACAGCAGCAACGACTCCTGACTCAGCAGACCAACAGCCAATCACAGCAGGAGTTCCAGGGCTGCTAGGGGCAACGGGGACATGAAAACAGTCGCTAGGCTACTTCTCCTTGTTGGGGATGGTGAGCAAAACACCGTCAGATCATGCAGACTTGACTCTCTTCCAACACCAGTAACATTGGGGAGGTGGTCCGTTGGATGTCAGTTATGACGTCGATAACGTTGGCATCCATGACGAGGAAAGTGATTCTAGAAATGTGCTAAAAAGGATACTGTTGCTCCGTCGACTGTTTCGTACTGTCTAGTCCAATAGGAATGCAGCTGAAGTGATTTGATGTAGTTAGAGCTCAAATGTGACGTAAAATAATGTTTTTTTTAACTCTTATTTAAACTGGCGTTGTGTAACGTCCTCTTTCTGTCAGTAAGCTCTGTAATGTGTGTTATGACGTTTCTCTACGGATAAGTTATGAAGTCAACGCGTGGCATGTCTACACTTTTAGTTTGATGTGTTATTTTTATGATCAAGCATTCGTTTTTTTATTTTTATGTGTGACAATCATGCTTCCAAGTGTGCCATGGCCAGAAAACCTTAAGGCTAGTGGTTTGTCAGTTTGGCTACTGTGGTGTGTGTGTGTGTGTGTGTGTGTGTGTATATCCCTGTGAGCACCGATACAAAGATGCTGGACATGTCAGTGCTGCATCTAGCAGTACCAAAAATGCCCATAAAAAGGAATGATCTCTTTTGACAACAGTTAGACCAGACTGATTCTTTGAAAAAACTTTATTGGAACAGGTAAACGACAGCCAGTACGTGACACACTCAGGAAATCAGGTACATATACCTTGTCAACACATACATACATCATAGCCTATTTAAACATGTCCATACTATTTGTACCTACATGTAAATCTCAATTTATGGCTGTAAGTGCAGAAGAAGAAGATTGTAGCTTTACTGCAAGAAACTGAAATGCTTCCTACTGATATGGCTGCTAAGTAGTTTAATGAAATATTAGACCTCTCGTCTTTTGCATCGCTAAAAGATAACAGAAATGTGACCCTTTCTTGCATGTTATTCTTTTATTTGTAGAAAAAAAGACAGTATTTATGATGACACAGATGCCACGTCATCGTGACAGACCTGCACAGAGTAAAGCTTGTAAAAGTCTGTGAACAACTGAGATGTGTTTTGGTGAATGTGTGTATATGGGGGGGGGGTGGGGGTGTGTGGTGTTAGGAGACTGAGGAAATGGGGTTGTGAGGTGAGCCCATTTGAGTGAGCACCTTGTCCAGCCACTGTAGTGGTCCATGCAGATGCACCTCTATCCAGCAGGGGGTGCTGGTGACATCCTGGCGGTGGTACTCTGCACCCCAGCCCTGGTCAGAGGAAGCAAGGAAGACAGACAAACGTTTTTGACACTTGTGACCGATGATTAATACATGTTTACAAAGCCAAAAATACCAATCGGGAGTATGACTGTTTTTTCCCCAAAAAAGACCAAAGGGTATTTAAAATATGACTGTTTTGGCTGAAATTACCAAAGGGCTTAGTATGTGTGTTTTGGATGAAATAACCACTGGGGGTGTTGGCAAAGGGGGCTACTATGCTTGTTTTGGCCAAAAAAAATACCAATCGGGGAGTATGATTTTTTTTTCTGGAAAAAAATACCAAAGGGGTTAGTATGACGTTTTGGGCTGAAATTACCAAAGGGCTTAGTATGTGTGTTTTGGATGAAATAACCACTGGGGGTGTTGGCAAAGGGACTACTATGCGTGTTTTTGCAACAAAAAATAATAATCGGGGAGTATGAAAAAAAAATCAGAAAGAAATACCAAAGGGGTTAGTATGACGTTTTTGGCTGAAATTACCAAAGGGGTTAGTATGTGTGTTTTGGATGAAATAACCACTGGGGGTGTTGGCAAAGGGGCTACTATGCGTGTTTTTGCCCAAAAAATACCAATCGTGGAGTATGACAGAACATCATTAGAAAACACGTTGAGTTTTTGTTTATATCCATGCCTATGAAGGTGTGTGTCTGTTTGGTGGCAAACGTGTGTTTCCGTGCGTGATGTGTGTGCTTGCTTTGTGCGTAATAAGAGACCTGTGTGTGTGAAGGAGCATGCTAGGGGACTGTCTAACACACATATCTGCATGCAGAAGTCAAAAGGTCAAAGGTGAAGCATATTCAGTTCCAGCAGGGACTCTGCATGGAGCTTTTATTAGGAACCTATAGACATAACTCCCTGCTGTAACAGACAGCCTTAATTTAGCAGTGGATGGTTTAAAAACAAACAATGGCATGGAATGATTGGCATTCAGCACAACTATAGTGCCGTATTCATCTATTCTACATGGCTTCAACTTAACTGTATATTTCAGTTTGGAACATTTGTCTTTGAGTAAGGCGTTTTATTTCCATCGTTGACACCTTATCAAAGCTGGGGCCCTGTCCACTGCGGTTAGTACTGTGGCGATCTTTGACAAAACTCACAGCCCCCTGACCTCTAACCACCGACCGCTCTCCCCCTCGCCGAATCCCCCCCGACCCCCCCTGTGACCTCCGCGGCGGTTACCTTGACGAAGCTCATGCGTATGGTGCACATCTTGGTGAGCTCGTAGACGACCTCGAAGCCGTGGTTCACCGACTGGGACAGCAGCTGGGCGAACAGCTGGTTGTTGAAGATCTTCAGGCTGCACCCGCTGGGTATCTTGCACACGGTGGTGGCGTGGAAGCCGTGCTGGTGGTTGCAGTTGCGGCTCTGGACGAAGATGCTGCTGTCGCTGAGACACTCGGCGTACACCTCGCCGCCCACGTAGTACAGGTGTACTCCTGGGAGGGAGAGAGAGATGGAGGAAAAAAGGAGGAAGGGAGAGAGAGAGAGGGAGGAAAAAGGGAGGAAGGGAGAGAGAGAGATGGAGGAAAAAGGGAGAGAGGAGAGAGAGATGGAGGAGGAAGAAGGGAGGAAGGGAAGGAGAGAGAGAGATGGAGAAAAAAGGGAGGAAGGGAGAGAGAGAGATGGAGGAAAAAGGGAGGAAGGGAGAGAGAGAGATGGAGGAAAAAGGGGAGGAGAGAGAGAGATGGAGGAGGAAGAAGGGAGGAAGGGAGAGAGAGAGATGGAGAAAAAAGGGAGGGAGAGAGACAGATGGAGGAGGAAAAAAGGGAGAGAGAGGTTAAAATACTTGACATTTGTGTGATACCTTCTAAACACAGCCTCTGGATAGTCTCTGCCCTTGTTCCTGTGTGTGTGCGTGTGTGTAGAGGGAGGCATTGTTGGCTTGACTCCTACAACTTTCTCACACAAACAAACGCCCCACAACAGCTCGATTCACGTTTACCCATGGCCACATTTTATCTCTCCCCCAACTCTAGTGACAGCTACTCTGGCAATATGTGAAGAGCCGACATAAGTCCAAGCCATTAACTTGTCATATGGATCTCTTTAGCTTGCTCACACACACACTCACTCACTCTGACAGCGCTACGCAGACATGATAGATAGACTGGTGCCAGCCATAACTACACTGATAGATGACTCAACAAGAAGGGCTTTTCCTTATTGAACAAACACAGGCTTAATACACCGAGTGGAGGGGTTGTTCTACACAAAGCTGACACACAGTTTTATTTCAGTCCAGTACGAGGTATTAGCTCCCACTACTGCAACAGTCCTAGTAACAGGGCCGAAGCCAAGTATTAATACAAAATCTGGGCTAAGACCTGGGTGTCCTTGATTTGGGCCACCAGCAACAATGAAACCAGTGGATCGGTCGAACAAGTGGTAAAGGCTGAGACGAATCAAATGCACCTCGATCGATCCTACTCTGGCTGTCCTTAGGAGGCTGACGCCTCAAACCACTGAGACTTGCATGCCAAAGAGCAGCCTTCTCTCTCCCAGATTTGTTCTAGACAGAGCAAAGACTGTTAATAAAATGTCATGATGAGTTGCTGCAAATGAAATCAACATGTTCTATGTTCTGGATCCATAAGATTCCAATTAAGGCCTATTTAGTTTTGAAAGCACTGTGATCTGATTGCCAATCAAGACCAACGATTGTCGGGTGTGTTTCACAAATGAGTGACTGATTATGAGCAAGTGTGACTTTCCACATCCATTATTTGGGGTGGAAGGGATAGCTCAGTGGTTACAGTGTATGACTGCAGAGCAAGAGGTTGAAGGTTCATATCCCCCGAGGTGCTTTTAGATGAAAGCTTTCAATTGAACATTGAACTTATGTCCTCAAGTGGAATTCATAAAGACATAATTAGATTTCGAGGGAAATTCAGCAAGGCCCTGGTGGCCTAGTGGATATGCATGGGATCTTGAGTCCTGACCCCTCCGGTTCAAATCTGGCTGGAGGCAGTGTACCCCATGCTTAGTTTCTGGCATGCAAAAAATTATACTATCTCTTTAAGCACAGCACTTTTTAAAAGATAAATACTACCTTCACGATGCCAAGGATATGGGCTCCAGTGGCCTAATGGATAAGCATGCAGACACGCATATACCAACGGCATGGGATCAAATCCACCCAAACCCAGAGAAATGTTTTGACTGAGCTTGCTCTGAGGTGGGGTGGCTCAATGAGCTGGGTTCAGATGAAGCACAGGGCGTGGTGCCAATCAGATTTTATCAGTTTTATTTATAAGTCCAGCTTTTTTCCCCCAAAAAAGGTAACACTTGGTAACACTTGGTAACACGAGGTAACACGATGGTAACACTTGGTAACAGTTTGTAACACTTTGTAACCGTTTGTAACACTTCGTAACACTTCGTAACACTTTGTAACACTTGGTAAAATGAGGAACGTGAGGTCATTAAAAAGGCCTTTTCTAAAAGGAAAGAGCATTGCAGCCTTCCATGGGGTTTGAACCCAAGACCTTTAACACTCATGGTACACATGCTTATCCACTGAGCCATCAGGGACACAAGGAAACATGAACTCGTTGAAAATACATCCTTAAGGTGAAGTGTGAGGTCATTAAAGAGATAGTTTCTGCAAGGAAAGACCAACGCAGCCTTCCATGGGATTTGAACCCAAGACACTTGACGCTCATGGTACGCATGCTTATCCACTGAGCCATCAGGGACACAAGGAAACATGAACTCGTTGAAAATACATCCTTAAGGTGAAGTGTGAGGTCATTAAAGAGACAGTTTCTGCAAGGAAAGACCAACGCAGCCTTCCATGGGATTTGAACCCAAGACACTTGACGCTCATGGTACGCATGCTTATCCACTGAGCCATCAGGGACACAAGGAAACATGAACTCGTTGAAAATACATCCTTAAGGTGAAGTGTGAGGTCATTAAAGAGACAGTTTCTGCAAGGAAAGACCAACGCAGCCTTCCATGGGATTTGAACCCAAGACACTTGACGCTCATGGTACGCATGCTTATCCACTGAGCCATCAGGGACACAAGGAAACATGAACTCGTTGAAAATACATCCTTAAGGTGAAGTGTGAGGTCATTAAAGAGACAGTTTCTGCAAGGAAAGACCAACGCAGCCTTCCATGGGATTTGAACCCAAGACACTTGACGCTCATGGTACGCATGCTTATCCACTGAGCCATCAGGGACACAAGGAAACATGAACTCGTTGAAAATACATCCTTAAGGTGAAGTGTGAGGTCATTAAAGAGACAGTTTCTGCAAGGAAAGACCAACGCAGCCTTCCATGGGATTTGAACCCAAGACACTAGACGCTCATGGTACGCATGCTTATCCACTGAGCCATCAGGGACACAAGGAAACATGAACTTGTAAGGCTGGGTGTCAAACCTGCCCCCACCTCTCATATGCTAAAGTTTGGAGTTGCTGGACGGTCTCAACTTGATGGCCCTCACACCCCATTCAAGATGTCGTCTGATTGGTTGTTCTTGTGTATAAAGGGAATTGTAATGCATTGTCCGTTGGATTCTTCATCTCCTGAGATCTTCTCCTCAGTTCTGCCTTGTCTGTCCTACTCTTTGCTCACTCTTGCTTTCTCTCTGATTTTACAATGATCACGGTAGAGTAGGTAAGATTTAAAGCCTTCATTTGTAACATGTTTGCCTTGTAATTGATTTCATTCATTTGCAATGTTATTAAATGCGTATTCCTTTTGACCGTACTTTGACCATTCTTGCTCTGATTTAACCCATTAAGTCAAATAACTATACTTTATATTTGTATTGGCATTATTTGGTTCATGCTAATACACTTCAGTTTCCCATCTCCCTTTAAACCATAGGGGAAATCGTTTTGGTTCTTTCGACCATATTTTACCCCCCCTACAGTTTGGTGACCCTCGGCTACGTGATATGTTTCGAGCAATTCAGTTACAGTTTGGTAAACCGGCGTTGCAAACCATGGTGCGGTGAGTAAGCATTTAAAAATGTAGCTTACATTAATTATATTCCGCCTGGTTCTGTTGGTAGAAACCTATTACTAGTTTCTGATATTAGCTCCTGCATTAAATGAACAAAAATGGAATGGGCAACTGAAGTTAACAATTTACTTAACCTATGGGAAACCGTTAGCGTTAACCGAACGTTATCTGAATTGAGCAAGAAAGACAAGAACGGTCTTAAAACTGATTGTACGCTAGCTGAAATAATTGAACATTGGCAAACAGTAGGAGTCCATAAAAAGAAAGCAGAAAAGAAACAAATGTTGAAGATTACTGTACATCTAATTGGCAAATGTCTTCTCAACTCTGTCCTCAAAGCAGCGACACCTTTTTGTGCCTCACGGCAACCCACCGCTAACAAAAGCGGTTCTACTGAGTTTTCAGATACAGACAGTGGAATTGGTGAGCAAATTCCCAAGCCGCGTTCTACAAAGAACTATCGTGCCCCTGATCCGCCACGCATATCTGTCATAAAAATGGCGACAAAGGTAAATCCCAAGCCCCAGCAGCCCACTAGGCCTACTAGACATTGTAACTTCTGTAAAAGACAAGGACACACCGAAATGCGATGTTGGGATCTTGGCAAAAGTATGCCTATTCCGCCCACACGCTTGTTTTATGCTAACAACAAAGTTAGATTTTGTCGTGCTTGTCTACGAAGTGGTCACACTGAGTCAAAATGTTGGGATCTGGGGAAGGGCAAGCCTCCTCTATTTTACATGCAGCAAAAAATGCTGGGGATACATCTGGCAACAATACCTGTGACTTGAGACTTCCAATTCTACCTTTTCCATTTACTTAATTCAGGTCCAAATTGTGATATTGCTACATTCCTACTGTATTACCTGTGTTTAGTCTTTGTTGTAGTTCAACGATTTGTTGTGGACAGTTAAGTTGTTGCTGCTCCTGTTCTTGTACTATATGCACAGTGCATATGGTTTGTCCATCCATGGGTTCCATGTTGGTTTGTGTGGATGAGGGAGGATGTACCTTTGTGTGTTTGAGTGGTGGTAAATGTTCTAGGTTTTTAGTTAAACTCACAATGGTTCCGGACCTGTAAATGTAGATGGTATAACTTGTATTGTATTACTGTTTAATTTTTTTTCTTTCTTTTGGACCCAAGGACACTTTTGTTTTAATTGCACATCTATGTTAGATGATTGTGTACTTCTCATCTATCAAAAGGGAGGACTGTTGTTCACCTATTTCTTCCATTCGAGTTTTAGGACACTGTCTCACTAATTTCCATTTGTATCCAATCCGACTCTCTCAGACCCCAGACCACTCCAAACGCCACTCCAAACTTTACAATTTTCATTGTTAACCAAGTGCTGTGCTCCAATTGTGTTCTGCTGTAACAGGACAAGAACTTAAGTAGCAGGAATATGCTAACCAAGGGCACGTCTACATGCCAATACAAAGGTCCTCTGAGCAATAGCCATGATCCAAAAGTGATCCTCTGAGCAAACAGCCATGGCCATTAGAATCTCAATGCTGACCTGTCTGCAATCAAGTTCTTTTGTCCTTATGGGTGCAGGTTATCACACATTGAACACTGCAGCTTCTGCCTGTGCTTTTGTGTCCAAGAGGAAGGATTGTAAGGCTGGGTGTCAAACCTGCCCCCACCTCTCATATGCTAAAGTTTGGAGTTGCTGGACGGTCTCAACTTGATGGCCCTCACACCCCATTCAAGATGTCGTCTGATTGGTTGTTCTTGTGTATAAAGGGAATTGTAATGCATTGTCCGTTGGATTCTTCATCTCCTGAGATCTTCTCCTCAGTTCTGCCTTGTCTGTCCTACTCTTTGCTCACTCTTGCTTTCTCTCTGATTTTACAATGATCACGGTAGAGTAGGTAAGATTTAAAGCCTTCATTTGTAACATGTTTGCCTTGTAATTGATTTCATTCATTTGCAATGTTATTAAATGCGTATTCCTTTTGACCGTACTTTGACCATTCTTGCTCTGATTTAACCCATTAAGTCAAATAACTATACTTTATATTTGTATTGGCATTATTTGGTTCATGCTAATACACTTCAGTTTCCCATCTCCCTTTAAACCATAGGGGAAATCGTTTTGGTTCTTTCGACCATATTTTACCCCCCTACAAACTCGTTGAAAATACATCCTTACGGTGATG
>CAEFZP010005289.1:0-10851 GCA_903064625.1 Mallotus villosus
TTGGTCTAATGGTAATGATGCACCTTTTTTCTTTTCTTTTTGCCATGGAATTGCAGCATTTAAATACGTTTAACACCCACCAAAATTATGTCAGCCAGCAATAGGGATTTAAACTTTATGACATGGAATGTTAAGGGCCTTAATCATCCAATCAAAAAGAAAAAGGTATTGAGTTTTGTCAAATCTAAAAAATGTGACATTGTCTTCCTACAGGAGACCCACTTATTAGCCCAGGAATCACAAAAACTACAGCGTGATTGGGTCGGTTTTGTTGCTGCCTCTTGTGGAAGTAAGAGTAGTAGGGGAGTGGCCATTTTAGTCAACAAACATTTGCCTTTTAAATGCCTCAAACAGTCCTCAGATGAGGGGGGAAGAATGGTTTTTATACTGTCAGAAATTCAGGGACATAAAGTTATACTGGCTAATGTATATGCCCCGAATACAGTTGACCCATCATTTATTGGTTTGCTGGAGAGTAAGCTCATAGATATGGGCGACTTCCCAATAATTATGGGTGGGGATTTCAATGAAGTATTGGATCCGATATTAGACCGCAGCACACCTACGCAACGTCATACAAGGACTTGTATTGCCCTGCAGGATATGTGTAAAACATATGGGTTGGTAGATATCTGGCGCATACACAACCCATCTAGCAAGGACTATACATTTTATTCTTCACCTCATAGGAGTTTCTCTAGAATAGATTTCATTTTGGTATCGAATTCTGTGATCTCCTCCTCAATATCGAGTAACATTGGAAACATTATAATATCAGACCATGCACCTGTATTTCTCCACATGGTTCCCTTTAGCAAATCACAAAGATCACCCAGATGGAGGTTTAATTCTAGCCTCTTGTTGGATCCTAGTTTTAGGGAATCTTTGAGAGCCCAAATTAACCTTTTTAAAGAGACAAATTTGCATTCTACACCATCACTGGGAGTTGCTTGGGACGCCTTAAAAGCGTTTATCAGGGGACATGTAATCCAACACGCCTCCTTTAAGAAGAAGGAACGTATGGCCAAACAGTTGGACCTAGAAAAACAAATCAAGATAGCCGACACTCAATTTAAACAAAACATGTCCCCCGGTAACTTGACAAAGCTGACTAGGTTGAAGTACAAGCTTAATACTATACTTTCTCAGAAAGCAGAATTTTCTCTTTTTAGGGCAAGACAAAAATATTTTGAGGAAGGCGATAGGGCTGGCAAACTTCTCGCAAGGTACATCAAACAGAGGGAAATGATGTGTACTATACCAGCCATCAGAGATGAGACTGGCAACTTACTTTCAAACACCAGGGAGATAAATGAAACCTTTAAAACATTTTACGTTGAACTCTACACCTCTGAATCACAAGCTGATACAGAAAATATAATGTCATTTCTTGCCCCCCTCAAACTTCCCTCGCTATCTGAGAACCAAATGGAAGATCTCGATCTTCCAATTACTAAAGAGGAAATACTACGGGTCATTAAACATCTACCAGCAGGCAAGGCCCCTGGCTTAGATGGGTTTACAGCTGAGTTCTATAAGGCCTATCCGGAAGAACTAGCCCAGTTTCTTTTGGATATGTATAATGAAGCCTTGGCGAAGGGTAGGTTGCCACCAACATTATCAGAGGCGCTTATTTCGCTCATTCCGAAAAGCGGCAAAGATCCACTAGACTGTAAAAACTATAGGCCTATTAGCCTGATTTCATGCGATAGCAAAATATTATCCAAAATCCTCGCTAACAGACTGGATAGGGTCATAACGTCTTTGATTCACGCCGACCAAGTCGGGTTTATACGCTCACGCTCTTCTGCTGATAACGTTAGGCGCCTTATTGACATTATGTGGGCCCAACAGAATGCCAACTCCCCTACAGCCGCTATCTCGTTAGATGCCGAGAAGGCTTTTGATAGGGTGGAGTGGCACTATCTCTTCTCTACCCTAGAGACCTTTGGAATTGGCAGTAAGTTTATTAACTGGATCAAACTTCTATATGCCCAACCCAAAGCATCAGTTTCCACAAATGGTTTGTTTTCTCCCTCATTCGACCTCGGTAGGGGAACAAGACAGGGCTGCCCGCTGTCTCCGCTTCTTTTTGCGCTGGCTCTCGAGCCATTAGCTGAGGCCATCCGAAAGGACCCAGACTTCAAAGGCATCCAGATAGGCCAAACTGCCCAGAAGCTAATTTTATATGCAGATGACATTCTCCTGTTTGTGTCCGAGCCAGAACACTCTTTGCCCTCTTTACTCAGAATAGTTGACAGTTTTTCAGGAATATCTGGATATAAGGTTAATTGGCTTAAATCAGAAGCACTCCCCCTGACAGCATATTGCCCTAAATCTCTCTTCCACTCTTGCAATTTCTCCTGGCCAGAAAAAGGCTTAACATACCTAGGGATGACATTTCCTCCAAATCTGTCTGATTTAGTCAAGAGTAATTTTGAACCTCTATTGGCAAACTTTCGGACTGACACGGAGCGCTGGGCTCCACTTTTTCTATCTCTGTGGGGCAAAGCCAATGTGATAAAAATGACTTGTGCCCCTAAATTTAACTATTTGTTGCAAGCTCTCCCAGTAAAAATTCCCCAAACATACTTTAAACAATTTGACAGAATTTCTAGCATTTTTCTATGGAATAACAAACGCCCAAGACTAAAATTACGGACACTACAGAGGCCAGTGGATCATGGTGGGTTGGGAGTCCCAAACCTTAGCTTTTACCACCTAGCATTCAGTCTCAGACATATGGCACACTGGTTTTTGCCCCCAGAAAGAGCCCCACCCTGGTTTGCCTTAGAGAGCGGGTTATGTGACCCACTCTCCCCAGTGCACTTCATCACAGCTAAGTTGCCCTCAGAAGTAAACAAGCATCCAGTTGTCTCACATTTACAATGGACCTGGAGGAGGGTTGCGCAGGTTCACGGGGTCAATCCCCATCTTCATTTACAGGCAGGAATCTGGTTTAATCCTAAACTTCGTATTGACAAAGAACCCTTCTTTTGGAAACTGTGGTACCGAAAAGGAATCAAAGTTCTAGGTGATATGTATGAAGAGGGAATAATTAGATCATTTGAAAATATAAAACGACAATTTGATATCCCACAAAATCAGTTCTGGTGTTACTTGCAGCTGAGACATCTGCTGATACAGACCTTCGGTTCGGCCTCTGTGGCTCCCCCTAGTTTGGACATCTGGCATCGCATATTAGATATTTTTGGGAAGGGTCATGAGGCAGCAGCATATTATTCCATACTGCTTCTCAACTCTGAGGATGATTTGTCAGCCCTCAGACTGTCATGGGAAGCTGATCTTAATATTGTTTTCTCAGAGGAGAACTGGAGTCTGATCCTTAAAAACTCAAAAAAAATGTCGAGAGAACTTAAAACAAGACTAATACAATTTAAAACATTGCATAGAGTTTATTGGACCCCGTCCAGGCTACACAGAGCAGGGTTAAGGGACGATGCAGGGTGTTGGAGGTGTACTGTCAATAATGGTACCCTGGTGCATATGCTATGGGGATGCCCAAAGGTACAATCATTCTGGTCCAGTGTCCACGATTATATTAAAACAATTACTGGCCATGATATCCCTTTCACCCCAAATTTGTATATCTTGGGGGATCCTATGGTACTACAGGATTTAACGCCATCTAACGCTGAATGGGTGCAAACAGCACTTATGCTAGGACGAAAACTCATTATAACAAATTGGAAAGCCTCTACTTTACCTGCATCGTCCCTGTGGTTCCTCCAATTGGGGAAATTAGCTGCGCTGGAAATGTTGTCATTTAGGCTGATTAATAGGGTGGACAAGTACCATCAGAAGTGGGGGCTTTATCACGCCTACATGGAGGATAGAGCATCATAGTGTTTCTAAATGTGTATTGCTGCCTTTCTTGTACTGTGCTTTTTGGTGCTTTTTAATTTGATTTAACATGACCATTACTGTTTGTCTATGTTTGTTGTTTTTTGTTGTTCTATTTTTATTTTTATTTTGTATTACTGTTTTCTTAATACAACCGTATTTGTGTGTATGTTTCTTCCTTTACTTCTTGTATAACTTTTTCATGTATATTCTCATTGGCCACGGCTATAATTAGGTTGTCTAGTTACATGCTATCCAGTTGTTTTGTTTGTTTTTTGTGTATGTTTGTGCAAAATGGATGTTGAAAACTCAATAAAAATATAAATCATAAAAAAAAAGCAGACCCAAGAACTAGTGAGCTCTTATCTAACTCAACACATAACAGACCCAACGCACCAGCACGGAAACACACTAGATCTAGTGATAACAACTGGACTAAATATCAATAATATTTCAATAACTGATCTACCCCTCAGACCATCATTTTATAATTTTTAATGTCGAAATTATCCTAACAAAAACCACAAAAGAATTCTTAGTCCAAAGACGATATTTAGACGATACAGCTATATGAGATTTTTTGAACAATTTGCTCAATATGAGGTAACTAATCATGATTGCTCTCTAAATGAAATGGTAGAGAACCTCAATGATGCACTATTATCTGTGTTAGACTCTGTTGCACCACTGAAAACCAAAAAGAAGTGCACAAGCAGAACCTCCCCATGGCTGAGAAATAAAAATGTTAGTGAAACGAAAAGAAAATGCCGTGCAGCAGAGAGAAAATGGAGGAAAACAAAGATCACTATCCACTACAATATCTACAAAGATACACTAACCACCTATAACAAAACCATCCGTCTAGCAAGGAGAGAATATTTCTCCAACATTATTACAGAAAATGCCAGAAATTCCAGAGTTCTTTTCTCCACCATTGACCAAGCTGCTAAACACTGTCCCTGCCCCACCTCCATCCTCAGCAGTTAAATGTGAAGAGCTTGCTCTTCAAGAACAAAATAACTTTGATCAGAGCTAGTATTATTAATAGTGGGGTCGAAACTGACATCAGTAGATTATGCAACATAAACATGAGCACATTTACCTGTATCACTTAGTGAACTTTCCAAAATTGTCAGCGAATCTAACTCCACAACCTCAGATATTGATCCTATACCCACACGATTCTTTCAGCGACTGTTTGATGTGTCTCAGGTCCCGTGCTAGAGATTATAAACACATCCCTTAGAACTGGCGTCTTCCCAGATGCCTTCAAAACAGCTGTTGTAAAGCCCCTATTAAAGAAACCCAAATTGGATAACAATCTACTTGCAAATTACAGACCAATATCAAACCTTCCATTTATTAGTAAAGTACTGGAAAAGATAGTTTTAGTCCAATTAAATTATTTTCTTGAAGAAAATAAAATCCTGGAAGTCTCGCAGTCAGTCAAATGGATGAATGATAACTTTCTTAAATTAAATGAAGACAAAACCGAAGTCCTACTATGTGGCCCCAAATCCAAAAGAGAGATGCTTACTAAGAATCTAGGAGGCTTAACCCCCTGTCTTAAACCAGAGGTGACGAGTCTCAGCAGATCTTCTGTTACATTTAAAATAGTTATTTATTGATTTGTATGACTTTTATCACCTACATTATTGTTTTTTTTTATTATTATGGTTAACTGTTTTTTATTGATTTTATGTCAAACACATTGAGCTGCAATTCTTGTATGAAATGTGCTGTATAAATAAAGTCTTATTATTATTATTATCGTCTTAAAATTATTATCATTACCTGAGTTCTCTGTGTGTAGATCTTTGACCTCTCCTTCACTGGCCGTCAGCCTGGCCTTCAGGGTGACAAGATCTGCATCCTGGGCTTTAAGGTCAAACATTTAACAGAAAGTAGAATGTATGCATTTTAAAATATATTTGTAAAATATTTCTTAATATTTAGTAATGCATTATACAGTAACGCAATTAGTTCAAGTATTACCTGCGTCGAATGCCTTCAGTTCTTCAACGTAGCGTTCACCGATACTTAGTCTGGCGTTCAGGGCTACACATACAGACTGAAGCATGAATTACTACAGCCTTAAAGAACAGAATCCTCATTAAATAATGTTAATTTTACAAAATGTAAATGCTGTAATATTTATCCCATTATCGTCTAAAAAATAAAATATAGAAATAAAGAAATGTTGAATGTGATAGCCAAGTAATGCTGCATTATATTGGTGTGGGAAGAACAGTCTGTATTTACCCTCATTCTCTGCCTTCACTCCCTGGGCCTGTGTCACAGACAGACAGAGCAGCAGAACCACAGTATCTATCTTCATCCTGGGGTCGCTTTGGAAAAAAGTGTCTGCTAAAATGAATAAATGTAGAGTAGTAGAGTATTGTGACCTTTCGTGTTCAGTCCCTGCTTTATATGCATCCAAGTTGGTCACACACCTGAGAACATAAACACCTGGAAATGGGAAGAAATAGGTCAAACCGAGGACCTTGAGAGGAGTTAAATATTAAATGGACATCATGGCCATGAGAGAACCTGAATCAGCAGGAATCTATGTTGTCTGATCACCTTCTGTTCTCCTATCAGTTTTCTCATAATATTTCCCTCCTGTTTCTCTCCTTCTTCTTGTCATGTTGTTGATGTGCAGACCCCAGGAGGAGGAGGGAGCCAGTGTGTGCCAGTTCTTCTTGAAGGGAAAGTGTCGTTTTGGACCGAAGTGTCGCAGGTGAGTAACATGCTCATGTAGTCTGGATCAGTTGGAGTTTCTCTATAAGCTATAGGGAGACGTCAAGTCAAATGGATCTAGAATGTTTTCGCTGCAAACATTAAAAAAACAGCACAGAGACTCTCCAAGTCATAACCCCACACACACTGAAACTGTTGCCAGGGAACACACACTGACACTGTTGCCAGGGGAATCTGTTATCCAAAACAGGTGATGATTTTCTTAGGCAACACAGTGGGAGAAAAAGCATGTGTGGGATTGGCCCCCAGCCAACAACAACAAGTGACAAGTAACTCATGCAGTATTTAAATAATTATTTAATTATATATATTTTTGTGTCATCTTCTGCATCCTGTGGGACCCGACGTTAGAGGAGGTGGGGTACGTGGTGGGGTACGTGGATCGCTTCCTAGGAGTCCTTGAGCGCCCCTTCTCCGAGTTCAACTGGGACGCCGACCCATGTGACTGTGACTACACGACCGAGCTGGCCCTGCCCCAACACAGGATACAGTACTTCACCCACAGAGGGCGCTGTGTCTGGGACCGCAACACCAGGACGGACAGAGTGTTTGGTTCCACTGGGAACTCTCTGGCGCCTCCTTTTGGAGGGGAGGAGGAAGTGACGGGTAAGAGTGTGGGTGAGGTCATGAAAAAGCACTTTTAAAGGGGTGATTGACTGGGTTTTTTGAGTATTTTACACTGTTCCTTAAGGTCTCCGAATAGGGTATGTAACATTGTTTTGGCTGAAAATGGCCCGGGTGCTGTTCTATGCCCTCTTTTACATCCAGCATTTTTTTCCCGGGAAAAAACGCTAGCTTTTTCCCTTATATCATTGGTATTTAGATGAGCTGTGCGCTGATTGGTTGGTTTACAACGAGCGAAGCTGCGGAGCAAAGACGGCCAACAGCACTCACTGAAACAAGAAGGTGGCGACTTGAAATAAAAACGTACAAATAAATCTATTGTGTCTACACAACACTGTTTTCAACAGATTGACTAGATATAATTTGAAATGATTACGGTAGTTTCCACGTCTGTTGTCGAAGCAAACATAATCGCCTTAGGTGGGTAACGTTAGCACTACAGCTTAGCATACAAACTATCGTGATTCAACACAGCTTCAGTTAGCTCTAGCTATCTTACTGAAAAATAGATCTGGAAAAACATGCATCTGAATTGTAGATTTACATAACAACACGGGTTATTTATTTGAATGACACATAGTCAGGAACATGAAATAACGTAAATCCAATTGCCAATAAACTAGGCTAAATCATAACACATTCATGCTCAAGCTAAACTGGTTTACATGCCTACAGTAGGCTATAGGTGTTTTCGCTATCTAGCTGTTCTTACATTCCTTGCAAATCACCGATGAAAAACAGATGAGCTTGAGTCAAGTTAACATTGACTAGACGGTTATGGCTGATGTTTGTTTATACCGTAGCATAGAAGATCTCTGTGCAGTTGCGCGAAACATTTCACCAAGGACGGGTTTAAAAACCTGGGAATATGTAAAGCAGGATTTGCTATGAAGCTGTTGCTGAAAAGAGGTGCGTTCCGACCTTAGTTATGTTCAGCAGAACCGCAAACTGTAGTATGATTTTGTCAGTAACAGTTATTAGCAATGCTAACGTATCCTGTATCTAGCACAGCCTTTCTCCAGTTATTTCGAATAGATAATCTAGACAGGCGTCAGCAAAAGGCTAGCTGCTTTCGTTTTCTGTCTATTTTTTTGGAAGCTTCCCTTCTAATGCCGACTACAGCTAGTCTAGTCATTTGCTAAGTAAGGTATGTTGATGTGTTTAGAAACGTAGCGTTGCTACCTCGGACTGGGCAAGAACACCAGTGAGTGGGCTGGTCTGGATGTACATTTTGGGGCATGACAAAGACACAGACCAGAGCCAATTGAATGCGCGATACCCTACTGACGTCAATCGGGTGGATTTTTCCAAAAGCTACCGTTTTACAGCTAGATGTTTTCTTTTTGAGATTTGCATGGGAAATAAGTGTCAATGGACTTTGAGGTTCACTGTATGTTCATTTTACCCACCGAACTGTCGTTATTCAACTATGACAAGGTAAAAACGGTTTTGCAGTCAGTGACCCCTTTAAGTAGAGAGAGCCAACATCGTCTTCCAAGATGGCGTCCCCATTCATTTCTATGAAAAGTGCTCAGTGGCGCAGTGAAGGAAGCTAGAGCGCCAAACGGACAGCGCCATCTTTCTACTTCCGTGTCTTCCGGTCTAAACTAGGAAAAAGTGAGCCATCGTTTTTAAAGGGCTCACTTTTTTCCTAGCTCCAAGCTGGCTCCGAGACTCGTGCACGCTTGCAAATAGCTGTACACGTCATACTTTGCGACAACCAGTCGCGAGCTTGTGAGCTGGAGCTAAGGCATTGCAGAAAACTGTCAGAATGTGGTACAAGTCGGATCAAGAAGCAGATACATGTGAACTTACGAAAACCAATACTGTAATATTATACGTGCAATGCCTATACGTTGTTCTTTTGCTCCGTGTTTTTAGTTTGACTGCTAAGTATTGTGTTGGATTAAAGAAACTGCAAGCTTGAATATTTGGCTCCGTCGTTGTTCTAGCTCTAGCTCGGCAAAGCAAGCTAATTAAGCCTACAGGCTATAGCCTACCTATGTTACTATTATAATGATGATGAGTGTTGCTTACTATTACTAGCTTATTGTTAATGCCATCGTTGTAGTGTTAACTGACATAAAGTTCTAACAATATGTAGCCTGCGCAACTAGACCCACACAGGACACAATAACTTTAACTGGGTTCGTTTATTTACTATTTCTTTATCGGAAAAGGCCACCCCAAGAAATGACTTTAAAACAAAATATATCAAACAATACGGCAGTGGATTCACATCGACCCTGACATAGAAAACAAAACAATATAAATACACAGTCACGGAAACACTGGCGCTAGCCACCACACACGAATCCATGACATCCATCGAAAAATCAATAACAAACACTAAACATCATCAAGTAAAAGGCTAACAGGTTTACTTTATACCTTTTTACAGTAATGTTTCAAACAGTATAACAATATTTACACATACCCGTTCACAAAGGTCTACTCCGCGAAGGTTCTGCTCTCATGCTCGGACAGACAAGAAAAGAAAGAACGACCAAAATGCACTGCGCCAAGACTTGGCTTGTGACATCGCCACCTAGTGGCTGAAACAAATAAATCATTAACACCTCTCAGGTTTACAACAAATACATACTTTATCCACCCAGAACTAACAGTGATGGGGGTGTCACAGCAAATTTCCCACCCGGCTACATTCTCCCCTGCAATAAATCAGCGTCTCTGCTGATTATAAAACCTGAGCTGACCCTATCACACCCTGCAAGGCTCTCTCAAATAAGGCAACACCCAGGCTCGTTAGTACCTGTGAGACCATGTCTGTGCGGACTGTCACCGCATTACATGCAGACGTAGGTAAGTGAAACGGATTTGAATGAAACCCTGCAGTTGTCCTCGTGCCTCTCCTGACAGTAGGCACCGATACCCTTGGACTCAGACCTGTTCCCGTTACATGCTTATCCCTGCCGGCGTCATCAGTAATGACATCATCACCAGCTCCTGAATGCACATCATCGTCCGAACACTCGCTTTCATGAACACTTGACTCTGTGTCGTCAGTGTCCACACCAGTACAACCTGACTCATTCCCTACCATAGCACCAAAACCTGTATCTTCCTTAGGTGCGCATCAACCTGTTCTGCCATGGAGTGGTCAGTGACATCTTCTACCACTACAGAATCAGGCTCCGCTGACTCAAAACCCTCTTCAACCACAGGCTGACTGTTAGTTTGTGCCCTAAACTTGGTTCTTGGTTTAGGAACCGGAATTGCTCCAGGGCGCAACCCAGTCCGGTGAACCCTCTTTATGGGCCCACCTTCCAAAGGTTCAACAGTGTATGTGGTCCCTTGTACATCCACCACTTGGTAGACTATTGGACTCCATGCATCTTGAATCTTATTTCTCCCTAACAGCCTGTGACGCAAATAGACAAGCTGACCTACGCCTACAGGAGGACAAAACACCTTCTTATTTTGGAGAGAGATTCTTTCTGCTGCTTTCTGGTTCTGAGTACTCCCTAGCTCGCTCATGTGCCTGTCTCAACCTCTCCTGATGGACAGACAACCAGTCCTGTTTCTGTCTGTAACACGCTCATGCCCTAATAATGCATCTACAGGAATTATTACTGTTAATTG
>CAEFZP010005294.1:0-80758 GCA_903064625.1 Mallotus villosus
TACATCAGTGTTCCTAATGCGTTAAATGTGTGCGGGAGACCGTAAGTCCCTGTCAACAACCACTTAAATGTGACCGAATATAATATATTGCCATTCGTTATCACTGAGATAAGCCACTCCCCCCTGGGGGCGCCGGCCAAATGGAAGTCAATTAGGTGCGTTCGACATGGACTGCGGCTGCATGAAACGACCGGCGAGAGTAGTCGCTTGCAGTCGGGGGAGGAGTTGAAAACGGCTCTGTGAAGTTGTACATTGCAGCTTCTCGTGGTTTGCTGCGTTGATGTCAGTCATGGCCGATCAAGCGCTGTTTGCTTACGTTACTTATTTATAATTAAACTTAGTCTTTCCATTAGTAGAAGAGGTGGCCCAAAAACCCTTTCTTCAACAAATGTTTTATTCAATCAAATTGTTTGGTCCGGATTTGAGCATTGGCGAAACTGAGGGTGTCAGAATAATTACAAAACAAGTGTCAAGTTGTAGTGTGTGAGTCTGGCCAATCATGAAATAGCTGTGTCGTCATTGAAGCCGTGCAGTTGCTCTTGAGAAAATGCGCTCGGCTACACAGCCGGCAGTTCTCGAATCGATCTCACGGTACTTTGATGGCTACGTCACAGTGACCTAGCCTCGGCGCCGTCTCAAGTCGGACAAAAGTCTAACCAGAATTCACTGTTTCAAGTCAGCCACCTGCAGCCGGCTGCAGCGCTACATGAAGCGATGTTTATATGCTAACAAAGAGGAGGCCGCAGGACTAAGGATCAAATAACAAGGGGAATGGTAGCGGACAGTTAATTAATACAATATAGAGCGTTATCTTTTCAAACGACGTTAACCTGCCATTTCTGTGCGTCCCTACACCAATAAACACACGCGCCATAGCTGTGCTCCGGAGCTCGAGCACCCACAGGTGCCAGCCTGGCAGTAGGCTACATTCATTTAAAATTAAACATTGCAATTAAACAACTCCGTTGTTTTTACTCCGTGAGCACCCACGGAGTAAAACATAAATTGGCACCTATGAACACAACAGCGATCTAGATAACGTTGCATGCACTGCATCCAAGTAATATAGCTAGATAACTTACTGATTTACGACGTTTCTTTAATGGCGGGATGTCATCTGAATCATGCCCACGTACATTAGAAATATCACTCAAAACAAGCTTGCGTTTAAGATATTCCATGATTGTAGGTGTGTTCCATAAAGTTATATTAGGCTACTAGAGACCACTACTTCTGTCTTCCAAGATGGCCTCCCATTCATTCTATGAAAAGTACGCAGTTAGGCAAGCGAGAGAGATTCAGGCGAGCTCCACTTGTGGCGCGAGTTTTTTTAATTTAAAGCAACGATGAACAAACATTAACCCTTGTGCTGCCTTCGGGTACCATAGATATATATATCTATGTTCACAACGACCCATCATTCTGCTGCGACAATTTTACCCAATACTAAAAACAAATAAAAAGCATTTTCTTTTAACATTTGCGCTGAGGGGGTGTGAGACTAGCCTGGTCCTAACCAGACTCTCGTACATATTTCATTTGTACAGAGGGCCTGGCTCATAGAGGTGGGGTCTGGCTCCGCTCCATTGACAAACGTTGACTTCCTTGTAGGCGGGAACTCTGTTGAAGTTTAAAACTATTGGATCTGCCCAGAGCCACTCATCTGCCATAACCAATAGCTAGTGTTCGCCTTAGCCAACTCCTGCACCACTACTGTAACGAAGCTAGCTGCCGTAGCTGGAAAATCAAACTTTTCCCGAACCCCGTGGGGAGAAGGGCCACAACATCATTGCCACCAAGAAAACTCAGCAACACTTGTTCTTGCTCCGGCTTTAGTTTTTGGATATTTGGCAGTGTTGCCACAACGGACCGAATGGCTTCGCTCGCATCTTTCTCCGCCGCCATTACGAAACTACAACACAAACTAGCGCACGACATCAATGGGGGGGCACAATGACTGAAGGGTCAATGACCCGAAGATAACACAAGGTCTAAATAAAGAACACAATCCCTGAGAAAATGTCACGCTCCGGCCACGCCCCCCTGTTCAACGGTGCGGTACAGCTGAACTTGAACTGATCTTTCGACTGAATGGCAATAACAAGGAACGTCACACAGCCGGCTGTTCTCGAATCAATCTCACAATACTTTGATGGCCCAACACAGTGACCTAGCCTCGGTGCCATCTCAAGTAAGACAAAAAGTCTAACCAGAATTCACTACTTCAAGGCAGCCGGCTTGCGGCGCTGCATGTAGACAAACACACCTTTAGACTTATATATAGTAGAAAAAGCAAGTTTAACGGGTATGTAACGAACGTGGTCTTGCAAGTTCCGTCAGAGGTATCTGGCACTATTCACTCCTACACCGGGGAGATCGCTCCCACTGGGAGTCGAACTCGCCACCTCTGGCTTCCCAAGCGCCACCACTACCAACTACGCCAAAGAAAAGCTAGCTATTCAGTGATGCGGGTGGCTCATTACATACCTGAGGAGTGAGTTTCACCGATACACATCGGCTACATTCACCCCTCAAACTCACTCCGGCGGTTAGCAGGCGCTAACCTCGTGAGATCCTGGTCACGGCACCAATGTAACGGGTATGTAAAGACCGTGGTCTTGCATGTTCCGTCAGAGGTATCTGGCACTGTTCACATTCATTCAGTGATGTGGGTGGCTCATTACATACCTGAGGAGTGAGTTTCACCGATACACATTGGCTACACAAGCCTGCTCTTTCAAGATGGCGCCCCCATTCATTTCTATGAAAAGTGCTCAGTGGCGCAGCGAGAGCGCGAAACGGACAGCGCCATATTTCCATACCGACTCTTGGGCTGGGTACTGTAGTCTGGGAGGGCTGGGTACTGTAGTCTGGGAGGGCTGGGTACTGTAGTCTGGGAGGGCTGGGTACTGTAGTCTGGGAGGGCTGGGAGGGCTGGGTACTGTAGTCTGGAGTGTCTGGGTGGGCTGGGTACTGTAGTCTGGAGAGTCTGGGAGGGCTGGGTACTGTAGTCTGGGAGGGCTGGGTACTGTAGTCTGGGAGGGCTGGGTACTGTAGTCTGGAGTGTCTGGGAGGGCTGGGTACTGTAGTCTGGAGAGTCTGGGAGGGCTGGGTACTGTAGTCTGGGAGGGCTGGGAGGGCTGGGTACTGTAGTCTGGAGAGTCTGGGAGGGCTGGGTACTGTAGTCTGGAGCGTCTGGGAGGGCTGGGTACTGTAGTCTGGGAGGGCTGGGTACTGTAGTCTGGGAGGGCTGGGAGGGCTGGGTACTGTAGTCTGGAGAGTCTGGGAGGGCTGGGTACTGTAGTCTGGAGCGTCTGGGAGGGCTGGGTACTGTAGTCTGGAGCGTCTGGGAGGGCTGGGTAGTGTAGTCTGGAGTGTCTGGGAGGGCTGGGTAGTGTAGTCTGGAGTGTCTGGGAGGGCTGGGTAGTGTAGTCTGGAGCGTCTGGGAGGGCTGGGTACTGTAGTCTGGAGTGTCTGGGAGGGCTGGGTACTGTAGTCTGGAGTGTCTGGGAGGGCTGGGTACTGTAGTCTGGAGCGTCTGGGAGGGCTGGGTACTGTAGTCTGGAGTGTCTGGGAGGGCTGGGTAGTGTAGTCTGGAGTGTCTGGGAGGGCTGGGTAGTGTAGTCTGGAGTGTCTGGGAGGGCTGGGTAGTGTAGTCTGGAGTGTCTGGGAGGGCTGGGTACTGTATGAGTCAGAGGATGTTTAGCTGCTACAGGCTCTGGCTGCACCAACAGCTCCCCCTGGCTTTGCTGCCATCCACAGAGTGCCACTGTCTTAAAATGGGGAGGGCAGAGAGCGCCCTCTTGTGTCAGAAGAAAGCACTGCATGCTAACAGATGCTATTCAGTTCACTAGCTCACGCACGAGTGATATACACAACACAAGATAGTCACTGATGAGAGGGTATATCCACCCATTTACTTTAATACACAGATACAGATACTTAAGACAAGGTCAATCATTAGTTATCAGACCGTTATTACAGTAAACATGATTGTATCTTAATAACGATGATCTTTGTTATAATGTACTGTTTTAAAAGTACCTGAAAGTGCAGCATTTTGCATAGTGCATGTAAAAGACGAGCTAAAGGGATTTGAACCTGCAACCATCTGCAGTTGAGTGCTCTAACCACTGAGCTATACCCTAACTCTATATCCCTCTTTACACCACATCCAATTTCAATTCATTTCAAATGTATATCATAATTGAAACCAACAACAATTGAACAATGTAGGCTACTGTTCAATGTGTTCGCTGAACAACAAATACAATCAAACCGACATTAAAACATAGATACCCAAAAGACATAACAACAGAGAACATCACAAGTTGTATCATAGAGAGAAAATATGCGTTTTTACCATAGATTAAAAAATATGCGTTTTTAACATAGATTAAAAAATATGCGTTTTTAACACAGATTTTAAAATATGTTGTATTGGCGCAGTTCTGATCGAAGTGGGTAAGCTGTTCCGAAGTTTAGGCGCAACAATAGCAAGCGCTCAATCAGTTCTAGATTTGAGCTTTGACTTAATGAGATAATCAACATGACAACAATTATTCCATTGAAAAAATGATTCAGCCAGTGTCATATCTAGGCATTCCAAGTGTAACGGGTATGTAACGAACGTGGTCTTGCAAGTTCCGTCAGAGGTATCCGGCACTGTTCACTCCCACCTCGGGAGATTGCTCCCACCGGAAGTCGAACTCGCCACCTCTGGCTTCCCAAGCGCCACCACTACCAACTACGCTAAAGAAAAGCTAGCTATTCACTAACGCGGGTGGCTCATTACATACCTGACGAGTAAGTTTCACCGCTACGCATCGGCTACACAAGTACAATCTCTTGTTTAAATCCTGCTAAACATTGTAATTAATCTGTCAATCGTTTGTTTTCAAATATTAATGACCAATCCACATTTCCTACAGCTGTTCAATATACTTGATATACTGAACACATGTTTCCAGACTCCTGTGCCTGGCTAGGCAGGAGCAGCTAGCAGGGCTTCAAACAGACTTCTGTTGTATTGCAGTTGAGTTCCTTAGCAGAAAGTCTTCAAGGTACTTCGCAATCTCTTCAACATCTGGTCGTTCTTCAGGGTTCTTGGAGAGCATTTTCCTGATGATACGATGCTACAAGAGAGGCTCAATTATTTATTTATTTTACAATTTAACATAATTAAACAACAGAATGGGATGCTTACTGAGTTCATAAAGTAAAATAAACAAATATTATAAAAACATTGTCCAATGAAACTTTTACCTCTGTGGCATACTTGTTTTTGAAGTCTTCAGGAAAGACTTGTCTATGTAGATCATCAAACAGCTGTGATGTCACGGTCACAAAGAAGGGTATAAAGAAAGTGAGTTGAAATAGAAACGGGAAACAAATTAACATTGAGGACAACACCAAACACATTTAAATGTGAGACTCATTCAAGAGTGAATTACATCTGGTCAATGTTCACCTTCGCTTTCTCTGAAACAGTTGGCATTTCCCACAGAATCTCAAAACAAATCAATCCAAGGGCGAAAATGTCAGTTTTCTCGTCATAATTCGGGTTTGTCTTCTGAAAATACAGAGAGTGCTTTAAGTATCTGTTGCAATTTAACATAAGATTATATAACTGTTACATTTATAACACAACACAGGAACAAACATGATTACCTGCTCAGGGCTCATGTACATCAGTGTTCCTGTTTCTGAAGTATGACTAACAGGACTAGAGTTGGTAACGTGGCCAAAATCTCCAATCTTCACAGTCTCATCTTTTCCAATAAACACATTTTCAGGCTTTAAATGAAAAATCAAAACACAATAATGTAAATGAACATGAAAATGCTTCATAATTGTGAAGTGTAATAAAAGTGTCATCTCTCATTTTGCAGCTGGAAATAAAAGATAAACCTTGGTTTCTACAGTACCTTCAGATCTCGGTGAATGTGTCCTTTAGAGTGGATGTATTCTACTCCACTGAGTATTTGGCGAAACATGTGGAGTGCCTCATCTGTTTTAAATGTATTTTGTGTTCCTTCATTCCTTTTTTTAATCCAGTCATTGAGGGTTCCCTTTTCACAGAACTCCATTTTAATGAACAGGCAAGACAAGTCTTTTCCACTGAAGAGAAACACACACAAACAAAACACTTTGTTTAATGTAAACCGGATTATTAAATATTTGTATTATTCATTTACTAACTTCCACTGGAAGTACATTTTATTGCATACCCTTTTTCAGCTCCATTCGCTGAACTGCAGGAGTCTCTCTTGTCTGAATCAGTTGGGTATTGGGAGCTCCTGGGAGATATAGAGAAATACAATTGTAAACTAAAATTAAATATTACCTTCCTAAATATCTAAAGATTGCTATATTACTTCCAGGGTACAAAGTTGTGAGAAGGTAAGTTATCAATGTACGTAGGTGTGCTCACGTTATATTGTCATCATCGTTAAACTCATTAATCCAAAAAGCCTCTTCATCCCAAGACGTGTAGTAACGAACGATGTTCGGATGCCTGAACTTGGCCAGTGCTTTTACCTCCCTGCTGGCCTTTCTGTAAGACATGAAGATGCATCAGAGGCCCATCATCGACTGACTGAGCAGAGATGCATATCTGATCCTCTTAAGAGGAAGTTAGGCCTGTTCTTTCTATGTGGTCTAAGAGCAATGCTTCACTTTCAATGTAATTTCAGTTGAGGTTATGAGGAACAAATAAGGTGTAATCTATAACTATATATAAAACACTTTAAATTGCAACAACTGTATGCCTGTTAAATAGGGTTGTAATTGTACTGTGCTGCTGTGTCCCATACAGTACATGGTATTCTCTTACTTTGTATTCTCCAAAATCTTCACAGCATAGATTTCGCCATCCAACTTGTGTTTGGCTTTGACAACACACCCAAAGCCCCCTGCTCCAAGCACAGACACCAGTTCAAAATCTTGGAAAAACCTACACAAACAAATACAGATGGTAAAAACCTCAAACATTAAGGTTTCAAATTCAGACACATACACATTCACAACTCAGTGGCAAACGTTTCATAATCATCTCCTATTAAATGAAATTTACATTAATGTCATAAACTGTACCTGGAGTTTTCCTTCAATTCGATGGAACAATCTTGAAAGTACCTTCAGAAAGAATTAACACAACTTTAAAAATTGTTATACTGTACAGAAAGCTATTATCCCATATACACTTTTGTACATTACCCTTTATATTTTATCAGCTGGTCTCCTCCACTCGCTCCATCAACCTTCCACAATGACGTCTCTCCTGACCTCTTCACCTCTCCGCTTCTACTCAAGCCATGAAGACACTTGGTCACTTCACTCCGTGGCACGTTCAGCTTTGCTGCTAGTTGATACGATTTCATCCCCTGGCTACTGCCGTCCGATAACATCAGCTTTTTTAATTCCCCTGCCAAAGCATCCGTTGGTTGAGAGTTCTTCACAGTGGTGGCTACGCGCTTCTGACGGGACCATATGGGTGGCTGGTCCAAATTCCTGAACAGTTGCCCCGTTTTCTCCAGCTTGTATAAGACACTGTTGACATCACTGGTTTTCTTCAGGCCAACACCTTTCGCTATTTGGAGTGCTGTGGCTCCGTCCTCTTGGTCGTTCAGAAAAGTACATATTTTGTTTTCCAAGTCATTGTTTGTGTGGTTCTCAGCCATGGTCTTCGTCTGTCATCAGTTCAAAGAACAAATACAGGGTTGTGGCACCGATACAGTAGCCTGGCTGTACCCACCAACGCTCCACTCAATTTTGATTTTGCTTCTGTAATGTACGAGAGTCTGGTTAGGACCAGGCTACCGGTACAGCATATAGCTTTACAAAATCGATACACGGTTCTTAAAACTGAGACTATACCAACACCAATAAATAATGTAATGAGGAGCAGAAGATAGCACTCAAAGTATCACTATAGTAGCCACTGCAAACACGAACATTACATCGGTGAGGTTTTTGGGAGGCTAGAGTTAAATCATGAGCTAGCGAGCATGAATCATATCATATCGGACATCATGAATTCCGCTCATTTAAACTTGTCATATATATATATTTTAAACATGTCTCTGATTCAACTAACCGGTTAGTGGTAAACGAAGCAGACTATACTCACGTCTGGAACGATATGCGGACTTGCGGGATTGATTTCCAGACGTGAGTTTCAGTTTCGTTTCTCATGCTGCACTGCTGAAAACGGCTGAAACGTGTTTCTCTCGCAGTATCGGTTTCGCAGATAAAATCGTGACATCAAAGAATATGAACCATAATAAAACACAAAGCATCTGCCTGTTTCATGATCAATTTACGATTTATTTAAAACATTAATCCATAGCGAACAATATATTTTAGGTTTAGTTGTAACCCAAACACACACCAACATGTAGGCTATAGCCTACATATGTCCACATATTCCTAAACGTGTCTTAGTTCAGGAACTATCTTGACAAACATTAAGGTAACATTGGTAAGATTCCACATTATTATTTCTCATGTCTAACCTCAATCATTCATTACTTAAGTCATAACGTGTACTTAATATAACAACCATGTACCTCTTTACACACGTAAATATCTCTCTGATGACTTGGCGGTATGTATAGATTTGTTAAAGCTAACATCAAAGTGATTTCCAGAATATTTCATTCATTGTTTTAACATGTGATCCCTCATTATCGCTGTGGTATGGTCATATATACAAACATCCCTCCCGGAAGGGACCACCTCCCGGATTTGAGTCTCTGCAGGTTGGGATGTCTGTATATACCGTAGCTACAGATCCAGAGCAAATTCATATGCTACGCGAAGGATAAAAAGTGACGCTAAAATGTAAATATTTTTCTGACTTCCAACTACATGTGTTTCAACGAGTTTGGTTGGCTTTAAGGCTGTTTTGATCTTTTGACGGGACAACATAAGATCCAAGTTCAGTGAGCAGCTGTTTGGCCTCTGGCCTGTCCTCTGGGTGGTTCTGCAACATGGACTCCAGCAGCTTTTGCTGCAACACAACAACAGGTGATCAGGAACCAATCACAACAACAGGTAATCAGGAACCAATCACAACAACAGGTGATCAGGAACCAATCACAACAACAGGTGATCAGGAACCAATCACAACAACAGGTAATCAGGAACCAATCACAACAACAGGTGATCAGGAACCAATCACAACAGCAGGTGATCAGGAACCAATCACAACAACAGGTGATCAGGAACCAATCACAACAACAGGTGATCAGGAACCAATCACAACAACAGGTGATCAGGAACCAATCACAACAACAGGTGATCAGGAACCAATCACAACAACAGGTGATCAGTAACCAATCACAACAACAGGTGATCAGGAGAACCAATTACAACAACAGGTGATCAGGAACCAATCACAACAACAGGTGATCAGGAGAACCAATCACAACAACAGGTGATCAGGAACCAATTACAACAACAGGTGATCAGGAACCAATTACAACAACAGGTGATCATTTACATTTAGTCATTTAGCAGACGCTCTTATCCAGAGCGACTTACAGTGAGTACAGGGACATTCTCCCCAAGGCAAGTAGGGTGAAGTGCCTTGCCCAAGGACACAACGTCATCGAATTGAACCAATAACTTTCTGATTAATAGCTCGGCTCCCTAACCGTAACTGATCCCCACTGATCAGGAACCAATCAAATGCAGAGAAAGGAATAGTAGGGCAAAATATGAAGTCCTACTGGCGGTCTGTGAAGTTGTTAAACTTGAAGTTGTTAAGCTACTTACCTCGGGAGGGTACAACAGAGAGAAGCCTTTAGGGAATATACTGCTCCTCACGAGACCTGTACACACAATACACACAATACACACAATACACACAATACACACAATACACACAATACACACAATACACACAATACACACAATACACACAATACACACAATACACACAATACACACAATACACACAATACACACAACGCAATAACAGCCAATACACACAATACAATAACAGCCAATACACACAATGCAATAAAAAAGTATATATTTTTGTTAAGGTTATGACTATTGTAGCTGGAAGATGAATACTTTATTAAGGAATATCTACATAGGTCTACAGAGGCCCATTTATCAGCAATAATGACTCCTGTGTTCCAATGGCACTTTGTGTTAGGTAATCCATATTTATCCATTTAAAAGGCAAATTAATCATTGGAAAACTCTTTTGGAATTATGTTAGCAGAGCGGAAAACTGTTTTGCTGATTAAAGAAACAATGAAACATTTTTAGACTAGTTGAGTATCTGCAGCGTCAACATTTGAGGGTTGAAAGAAGTTTCTTCTGAAACTCATCTGGTCCTTTAGAGTTTCTATAGTTTGAGAAACAGAAACCTCACAGGTCCTCAACTGGCAACGTCATTAAATAGTACCTGCAAAACACCAGTGTCAACATCTACAGTGAAGACTGTGGGATGTTGGCCTTCTAGGCAGACTTGCAAAGAAAAAGCCATATCTCAGACTGGCAAATAGAAAGAAAATATTAAGATGGGACAGAATAACATAGACACTGGAAAATAACTTGTTAACTGGTAATAACTTGTTCTAAATATTGCATCCTCTCCTTCTTTTTAGGCTATGCTCCGTGTGGTGGCTCCCTGTCAGGGTCAAGAGGAAGGTTTAACAGCCCCAACTACCCAGACGACTACCCCAACCATGTAGAATGTGTGTGGTACATCCAGACACATGGAGGAAATCAAGTTATTAAACTGGATTTCCCCTTCATCAGGTATAAGCAGGCTTCCATTCACAGACTGATAACTTCCCTTAAGGGAAACAATATGACGAATCACCTGATTCATCTCCTTTTATTGACAGAAGGCACAGCTGCCTCCACCCACTTATATTCATCTTTCAGATGAAAATAATTAACTTGATTAATTAAATAATACAGTCAGACACATCATATATGTACTGTGTGACAGATTTATCTGTAACAGTTAACAAACACGGTAGATAAGTGAGGAAGCCTGACCATCCCTCTCCACCCTCCCTGTCTCTGGTCTCAGTCTGGAAGATGAGTCCCACTGCAACGACGATGCCATCTCTGTCTACGACGGCTCCTCAACTGAAGGCCGCCTGCTGGGGAAGCTGTGTGGCAAACAGTCCTCTTCCTTTCACTCTACTGGAGCATATATGACCGTGAGGTTTGAAAGTGATCGATCTAATAACTACCCGGTTACAGGCCAGAGCTAGCAGACAGAGACGCTAAACTGGTATCTTCAACACATGGGCGTATCTAGCCCTATTTTAGGGGGGCTGGAGCCCCCCCAAAAGTTTCATTAGCCCCCCATAATAAAAAAATAAAAACACTTTTTTTCATATTTTAAATCTAAATGTGTGAATTTCTCTTCCTAAAACCCACTAGAAGACACTATTTAAAAATATATTTTCAAAAATGTCCCCCTAATTTTGTATAGTATTGTTGAGTAGTGACTCTGATCTGACATTCTGTCTTGGGAAAATGACATAAACTCAACAGGTGCTTGCTTTACAGCCAGGATGAGAGAATTGCACACTTGCACATAATAAGGAACAACCTCTTAAAGTGCAGCAGTTTAGGATCCGGTCTCACTCTGTCACTAACACTTGAAATATCTGATGTAAAAAAAATATATATTATGTATTTATATTATTATATTTGGCAAAACTCATAACCTTTGAAAGATGTGACACTGTTTAGGTACTGAGTTATCTCAACATGGGGTTTGCATTTTAAGGAAATCGCCCAGAACAAAACAAAAGTTATAACTATAGTTCTTGGTCAGAAAATTCATTATTTCGACAGAAGGAGTTTTGAATTCATTGTAGGTTATGCGTTTAACAAATAATGTACTTTTACAAATGTACATTTACCATGTAGCCTACTGGTTTGTACTGGGGCATGGGACACGTTTTATTTTTCCAATGCAAGTATACACAGATCAAGAATGGGAAAGGTGTTTTCTGCTGATTCAGCACTTTTCCATTTCCTTTTGGTATTTCAAGTGTATGTCTTTAATGTTCTTGTCATTTGTTGGAAGTTAAGGTTTATGAAATGCTCGACTTTTGCTGCATGTAACGTCCTCACCGTTATCTGAGTAAAATACTTTATGACCACAGGCCCATGTGTACACTTTCCCACACAGTCGTCATAAAGAATTTGAGACACGATTTGAGATGCAATTTTATTGGCGCTTTAAGGAAGTTTCAAGCCATCCGTTGGGTATTTAAGCCCCTGTAATGTTGGACTGAGACAATCAGACCATCGGTCAAACATGGCAACACTTATTGTAGCTTGTTCTCTGCTACTCATAAGTGCAGCTCAGGTAAGATTACAGAACGTCTACATTATGCTTTGAATTTATGTCTGTATCTTAAGAGTACTTTTGACTTCTGATTTGCAGCCATCAATGTGCCTCTGACAAACATTTATGTTGAGAGTCAGGTGGCTGAGCGGTTAGGTAATCAGGCTAGTAATCTGAAGGTTGCCGGTTTGATTCCCAGCCGTGTCAAATTATGTTGTGTCCTTGGGCAAGGCACTTCACCCTACTTGCCACGGGGGGATGTCCCTGTACTTACTGTAATTCGCTCTGGATAAGAGCATCTGCTAAATGACTAAATGTAAATTGACATCAACTCCTAATCTGTTATTTCAGGTCAATATCACACCACACCATCCCCAGCGGGAACATCCAATAGTAAGGAAGACACATTATTTTGTGTTATTCAGGAACGTTGATTTGTTATAATTCATCCAAGAGACAGAAATAATCGACTGTAGTGAGGCAATCCTACAAAAGATGTCCATCTTGACAGTTGCACTGTTTAGCTACCTAGGACACTTGATATATGCTCTCAAAGGTGCAGGTTTAGAATCATGGTGACTGAGGCAACTACTTGTTCTAAATATTGCATCCTCTCCTTCTTTTCAGCTCCATGTGGTGGCTCCCTGTCAGGGTCAAGAGGAAGGTTTAACAGCCCCGACTACCCAAACTACTACCCCAACAATGCAGAATGTGTGTGGTACATCCAGGCATATGGAAGAAATCAAGTTATTAAACTTGACTTCCCCCTCGTCAGGTATAAGCAGGCTTCCATTCACACACTGAAAACTTCTACTTTTATTGGCAGAAGGCAAAGCTGCCTCCTCCCACTTATATTCAACTTTCAGATGAAAACGATGAATCCATTAAATAATACAGTCAGGCGCATCACATATGTGACAGACAGTTAACAAACACGGTAGATAAGTGAGGAAGCCTGACCATCCCTCTCCACCCTCCCTGTCTCTGCTCTCAGTCTGGAAGGTGACTCTAACTGCAACTACGATGCCATCTCTGTCTACGACGGCTTCGGGACCGGAGGCCGCCTGCTGGGGAAGCTGTGTGGTAGACAGTCCTCTTCCTTTCACTCTACTGGAGCATATATGACCGTGAGGTTCCGAAGTGATAGCTCCTCAAACTACCCAGGCTTTCGGGCTGAATACCAGTTAGTGGGTAAGTCACTGCAGTTGAGAGGAACACGCCAGCCCATCACCTCACTATCCATGTCTTGGATCTCCATAGTGTATTGTATTTTCTGCACTTTAGCATGGCTGACAGAGACTTTATGAATACCTTATATACCTTCACACTATAGTGAATACTGTAAACAGATGGTTTACTACTTGAGAAAATATTTGGAAACATCATCAAATGGTTGATTAAATCTGTTCATGTTTTCATGTAGCAGAAGGATCCTGTAGACTGTGGCCAGCAGGGGGGGAACTGTTCATGCTCCCACCTCTGTGAATACAACGGCAACTGTTGCCAGGACTATCGAAGTAAGAACCACAATACCCAGGCGTTCACCCCTTTGCCTAATACATTGGTAAAGCTTTGACCTTTCTGATGCCTCCAATGTTTAAATGGTCATCCGTTCCTTTTTCGTGTCTGTTTAGACCACTGTTCAGGTGTGACCCCGGGCCCACAAACTCAAACAACCCCTGAAATGGAGACTACTATGAGGCCTACTTACCCTCACACTTGGCCTGACACTACTGCTGTGCGCACTACTACTGACAGAGGTGGGTTAACCTGCTTAACAGAGAAGGAATGAAAACCATTGACGTTCATAGGCCCATACTGTACTATACTGTACTATTATTGTATTTTAATACATCTGTTTGATACTATTATAAATTATTAAATGGAATTTGACAAGTGTGAAGAACTCTCAACGTGTCCCCCCTTTCCCACCAAGATCTCTGCCGGTACAACTGTGGTTATGATGTTGGACACTGCTCCTGCCATTACAACTGTCAGTACTATGGAAACTGTTGCCGTAGCTACTACGGTATGTGAAGATCTTACGATCTGCGTTCATATTGGGGGGTGTTGTGTTACTTTAGTAGTGTCTCTCGTCTGTTCTAATCCGTGGCACCATGCCAATCCTTTACCTTTCTCAGAATACTGTGCCGGCACAACAGCAGGTGTTATAACAGCAGGTGTCACACCAGTAGTTACGGATTATACAACATATCCAGGTAAAACCCCATGCAAACCGTGTTGTGTGACAGACACAGTTGATTTTACACTTCGGGGGGAAAAAAAAGAATGCATGTATGCAGTCAAAAGTGGATGCTACTGATCCTTGGCTGCTGCGTCTTTAACTGTTGTTATTTTAGTGCTACCTTTCTAACTTTTTGCACATTCAAAAGAAACATGTTTACCCAAATCAATGTTTTTTTTTGTAAATGAAGCTGCTGCCAACACCTAAGAGGACAGGATCATTTTGTCTTAAAGAGCTAAACCTGCTTTATGTTTCCAGCTCGGCCCTCCTGTCGGTATAACTGTGGCTCGAATCTTGGAAGCTGTTCCTGCAGCAGTTCCTGTCAACGCTATGGCAACTGCTGCTATGACTACAGTAGTAAGTTATTCAGCTCAGTGATTGACTGTGCACCATCTCAGTCATGTTAGTGACAATGGGTGACAGTGTATGCTTTCTCAACTTATAATGTTACCAATTACAATGTGAGCATTTTATTTAGCAGAACTGCACAAATGATGGCATCTTTTGTTCCAATAAAAGCATTTTTTAAATGTATGCTGTGTACTACTTGAAGTAGTCCAGGGTGACTGAACATTTCATAGATGACCACATAAATTCCCATTTTTTTTCCTTCAGCTTACTGTGCAATGACCACCAACAGCCCATACACAACAGCACCACCAACAGCAGGTATGGACAATTCTCAGTCAAATGTATTTTTCAATAATTACCTGACATCCCCAACAGACTCCAACAACTGAAGATCTGACGTGTTGACATTTCCTTTTCTCATGTTCTCCTTTCCGCGCTCTAGGGCCTTGTGGAGAGAACCTGTATGGCTCTGGGGCCTTCACCAGCCCGCATCACCCTGGCTATTACCATGACAACGCTAACTGTGTTTGGCAGCTATCGGTCCCTGCTGGACAAAGGGTCTACCTGTCATTCACCTCGCTGGAGTGAGTGTCAGACTCGATCAGAGCTCACATAGATCACAGACCAGGGCTGCGTTTCCTTAAAGCATCGTAAGCTTAAGTTGATCGTAGAAGGGACCTGCTGCTAAAGACCCTTTTTTTACACAGGTTGCAGAACTGCTGTAACTGTGACTACGTCGCCGTGTACGATGGTCCCTCTGTTAATTCCCGCCCACTGGGGAAGCTGTGCTCCGGCGGGAACGCCACGCAGGATGACTTCCACTCCTCCTCCAGCTACTTGACGGTTGTCTTCCGCTCCGACCGATCCGTGGTCGGCCGTGGCTTTGAGGCTCAGTTCAGGAGCTCTCTGCCAGCAAGCACAGGTAACCTGGCCAGGGAACACTTGGAAGAAGCACACTTCTCTGACCAGCTTTATGTTAATGTATGTATGTAGTCCTCTGTAAGATATAAAGGCAAAAGGTTGGATTCCCTAGAAGACTTTTGTCATGGGTGACTGAGCGGTAGAAACACAGTGTCTCTCTTGTTGGCCCTGTGGATAAGCGTGTGTGAAGGTTATCTGCTGTAGAGGGAGGTGGACATCCCTATTCAGCAAGAATGACTTACTCTGGATGGGGGAGACAAACACGATGTTTTGTGCTGTCGTTTATTAGGACGGGTGGACTGCTCTTCGGACATCATGAACATAGTGGTCGACAGAACCTACCTGAACTCTATGGGTTATGACGGATATAACCTGTACCTGAACGACCAACACTGCCGCCCTTCGGTCTCCAGCTATCAAGTGGTGTTTAGCTTCCTCATCAACACCTGTGGGACCGTAAGAAAGGTAGGCAGCTCATACCAGAGGCCAGTTATTACCACAGAATTCCACATTGCTCAAAGTCAGACCCTGAATGCCACGATTTAGGAAACAATAAATACAGTATATCTTAACATTGTGCACAATAGATCTGATCTGCTGCAAGATGCGTTTATGAGATGTATGACAAGTAGATTAATGTTGAGTAGTAGACTATAGTTTCAATCCACCTCTTTTCCTTCCCCTCATCCTCCTCTCACGTTCACTCTGACAGTTTGTGAACGAGAGAGTGGTTTACACAACGCACTCCGCGCATCCCCGTCTAACTCGGGTGAGATCTCGCGTCAGTCGCAATTCACACTGAACGTGCAGTGTCACATGGAGAAGGACACCATGGTCCAGATTATGTAACCAAGCCAACGAGGTTTCCAACAGCACCATCACAGGATCCGGCAGGTTCAACGGCACCATGGCCTTCTACCATTCCAGTAGCTTCTACAACCAGGTGACAGAGGTCCCGTTCAAGGTAAAGCTCAACCAGGACCTGTAAGTCCAGGTGAGTCTGAGGAGAAGCGACAGCAATCTGGTGCTGTTCCTGGACACCTGCGTGGCCTCTCCCTCCCCTCACGACTTCCAAACCAGGTCTTATGACCTGGTCCGCAACGGGTAAGAAACACTAGCTTTATATGTTAAAGTACATTTCATGATACCTTTTAATTTTTACTGTAACTATGTAATGTAGGTTTGAGATAAAAATTGTGTTTGAGCCCTCTTTCACTTATGGTTGGTTTTATTACTTTAATATCAACACGTGTATACCTCCATAACCATACATTTATTGATTCTGAAGGACTCAAAGTTGCATGTGCCCTTCAATGTCCCCACAGATGTCAAAGGGACAACACCTACCGGCCCTACCGTTCAGGCAGTCATAGCAACGCCCGCTTCATCTTCAAGGCCTTCAGATTCTTGCGAACCCACGAGTTTGTATACCTGCAGTGCAAGGTCATCATCTGTCAGGCCTCGGACTACAACTCACGCTGTCGGCGAGGCTGCTCCTCCCGCAAGGCCTGGGCCCTGGGCTCCAACCACGACAGCCACACCTTGGTGCTGGGCCCTGGGCTCCAACCACGACAGCCACACCTTGGTGCTGGGCCCTGGGCTCCAACCACGACAGCCACACCTTGGTGCTGGGCCCTGGGCTCCAACCACGACAGCCACACCTTGGTGCTGGGCCCCGGGCTCCAACCACGACAGCCACACCTTGGTGCTGGGCCCTGGGCTCCAACCACGACAGCCACACCTTGGTGCTGGGCCCTGGGCTCCAACCACGACAGCCACACCTTGGTGCTGGGCCCCATCCAACGTCAAGGCCAGCAGACTGGTGCTCACTGAATCATATGAAAGATCATTCATTGACAAAGATTCATTCATTGACAAAGATTCATTCATGTGTATTTATATTCTTGTGTCATGTAAACCCCATGGAGAGGGTTATGATTGTGGTTCATGACGGTGATAAAAAATGAATCAAAAATTGAGCACATGTACTACTTAAATGACAGTCCATGTACATTTTTCTGCCGTTTTCAGACCTTGAGAAGGAAGGAGAACTTCCTCAACCAGAGGTCAAGGATGAAGTGAAGGCCTGAGTAAACCAGCTCCTCTTATCAGGAGCACATCTAACTCAGTAACATCTGATTCTTACACTATAACCATTTCTTTCTGAAAAATCAATAAAAGGCCTCCTTAAAAGACTGTTGAATTCAAGTTTTCTATATATTTGAGAACTCTACACCAGTTAAATGGCAATGGATACTGAGGTAATTAGAGTAGGCTACTGCTGAAGTGTTAACTTGTTAGTTGCACAATGATCCCTCTAAAAAGGAGTAACTGCAAACATGAAAAGACAAACGGAATTTCTGTTAGAAAACACTTTAATAGGACATTCGTTTTTTTTCACATGATTTGTCATCCCGTAGGATAGAAAGTGATCGCCAAAACGCTTTCAACATTCACCAAGCAAGTCTATAAACCTATGACAACAAACCCATCAGAAATTGTTTTAATCTAAGCATGATGACATGCGGTTGGTCCTAGAAACAGTTGCTATCTTGCTATGGTAGGTTATTACACCTTCAGCATATTTTCACCTTTATTGATACAACACCTGACCACTCAGAATACAATACTCAGTAAATATCCAGAAACGCATAGAGAACCAGGTACAGTGTAATGCACTGCCTTGATACTACGGCACGACTGAGGCAATTCAAGGTGATTATCGTCAGGCTAAAACATGGCATCTCCGGTGCTAATTGGCAAGTCTGATTAGAAGATCTGATCTCTTCCTGACACGTTAGGCTAACTTGTGATGATGATATAAAGTGAAGGCAGCTCTCTTCCCCTTAGTAACAGCCACAGGTGGGCCTCGTTGCTAAGGTGGGCCTCGTTGCTAAGGTGGGCCTGCTAGTGGGCCTCGTTGCTAAGGTGGGCCTCGTTGCTAAGGTGGGCCTAGTGCTAGGTGGGCCTCGTTGCTGAGGTTCTGCAGAGGACACTGTGTATGGGACCTTTGCAAATCAACAGTTACTCCTCTATAAAAAGAAATAAACTAATCTAGGAAATTTACTTCATAAAAGTGACATGGTACTCACTGATAATGTCCCTTTATATGCTTGAATAAATGATCCTAACCAGATTGTATCTCAGGCACTGTTGGAAATTTGAATGAAAAGTACCCTCTATGCACAATGAAATGACGACTATTTTCAAGTGCAATCACAAACACAATAATACAATCTTTGCAGTGCTGACAAAGAACTTAAGGAATGGTGATGATTAACTGATTTATGTGAGATCTCAAATCTCTATTACACTTGATCGCTATAAAACAATAAATACATAACATGGGCACTTAAAAATGTACACAAAAATACATCTTGAAGTCTACAAATGTTAATTCAGTCTTAGAAAATGTCCGTCCACAAAACGTGTAAAGGCTAGGCTACATCAAGGCCAATTTCATAAAGTTTAAAAGCAATAAATAAATACAAAAATCCCCATTATGGAATCAAATAAAAACCAAGCTCTTCTATCTTTTCAGCAGTCCCGGCCAATCATTGCTTTGCTGCCCCGCCAATCACTGCTTATGCTGACCCCGTGCAAAGTGGCAAGCAAAGTCATACTTGCTCCTGCATCTGTGACCACAGATGTTGCACTGGAAGGGGTTCTCGTAACCGTGGCAACCCATGTGGATGGTGTAGAGGATGTTGTCAGGGAAGTAGATGTCACAGTGCTGGCAGTGGTGCAGCATCTGGGGGTCCTGTTGCAGGGAGGTCAGGCCCGGGGCCGGGGTACTGGGCTGGCTGTTGGTGATGCTGGGGGTGCTGGTACGTCCGCTGTGCTCGCTGCAGGGGCCCATCCCTGGGCTGCAGTTGCTGTGAAGAGTGGGCCTGGGCTCTGGGGTGATGGGTGAGGAGGAGTGAGCAGCACTGGCTGTGACGACGGCGGCGGGAGCCGCGGCTGGGTGATGCTGCTGGACGAGGAAAGGCTTCTCGTCGACGGACGACTCGGCCCCCGGGGACATGGGGGTCTGATTCTTGGCCTGGTGGGTCTCTGAGGGCAGACTGGACAGCTGTCCGGCCAGGGTGGACAGCTGGTTGAGGGGGTTTTCCATGATCAGGTCGTGGTGGTGGTGGGAGTCGTCCCTGGACCGGCTCTCCCCGCCCTCACCTTCCTGGTCGTCGTAGGCCTCTTGACGCAGGCGAGGCATCTCGTGGGAATAGTCGTTCATGTTCTCGGCCTTGTGCACGACCATGGAAGGGGGGCTGAAGTTGATGAGGAGCCTGCGACCGTAGCCCAGGCCGCCGGTCTTCTTCTGGAGCACGCTCAGAATCTTCTTGTGGGAAAGCGAGCGGGCGCCTTTCATGGGCAGCAGCTTGTGGCGGCGGCGGCGATGGTGGGACAGGTTGCTGCGGTCGCTGCAGCGGAAGGAGCAGAGCTCGCACTTGTAGGGCTTCTCCCCCGTGTGGGAGCGCATGTGGGCCTCCAGGTGGCGCTCATAGGCCGAGGCAAACGGGCACAGGTGGCAACGGTGAGGTTTCTCTCCTACGGAAGGTAAAAACATCAAGAACACGAGGAAGGACACATTACATTTACATGTAGTCATTTAGCAGACGCTCTTATCCAGAGCGGCTCACAGTAAGTACAGGGACATCCCCCCCAGAGGCAAGTAGGGTGAAGTGCTTTGCCCAAGGACACAATGTAATTTTGCACATCCGGGAATCGAACCGGCAACCTTCTGATGCCCGATTCCCTAAACACTCAGCCACCTGACTCCCTCATTAGAAACTGAAATTGAAACACATCATTAGAAATATTTCACGGGTCTCATTGCCGGAAGCCTCACCGGTGTGAATGCGGATGTGTTCGATGAGCCGGGCTGTGCCTCTGGTAGCGTAGTTACAGTAACGACACTTGAGTTTGCCATCGTAGGTCCGCTCAAAGCCGTCTACCAGTAGGCCTGAACCATCCTCCAGTGCCATATCCACAGATGGATGGTCCAGCCCATTCTGACTGCAGTCTGGATACACAGAATGAAAGAACACAAAGAATTGTTGGATACGAGACCAATTGCCTTTTCTGTTGATGGATGATGAAATGGATAGTGTTCACTGAACGGTGACACCTTGCTCTAGCAACACTATCCGCTCATTACTGTTGACGGGTAAATACATAGGTAGCTTGTTACCTGCTGGAAGATCGTCTGGTTCTTTGACACCACTGACAGATCCTGATATCATGTTTACATGTTGAGTTTGCTGGCTGAGATACTCCTGGAAATCCTTTACGAAGTCCAAAGTGTCTGGCTTTTCTTCACCCATTGGAATATAGTAATGTCGGCTTCAGGTGGCCCTGCAATATTCCAACTGAAATAAATAAATACAATAAACTGCGTTAGCATGAAGCTACAAATGCTGGAATAAGAAACCGCTTTAATTTCAACATGATCCGATTGATTATTAAGTTAGAGATAGTTACAGTATACCAGCTAACGTTACAATATCCACGAAGTGTTAACTTACATTTACAGGCAGTCAGCGAAAGGTTCTCCAAGTAACAAGCGTAAGATGTTTTAGACTGACATAGCCGGCATGCGACGGTAGTGATGGACAATATTGCGTGATGTCCGTGTCGTTGGAAGTCGTTGTGGCTAAGCAGCATTCCCCATCATGAGGTTGCTGTGGTTGCTAACGCGTCAGCCAGCTATCTACCCATAAATACATTTCGTCATTTGTAGCCCACAAAAACTGTGTTGACACCTTAAAAATTCCGTATATTAATAACCAAGCTTTGACCGCAATAACTCATACAAAAATTATATCGTACTGGATATCTCTGTTTAGTCTTAAAAATGTGTAAGAGAAGCGCTTGTCTACCAGAATCACAACAATGAAGCTGTTCATGGGGTTAAAGTTCATTGAGTCCATCAGTGAAATCTGTCCCGCCTATGGTGCAATGGGAGCGCGAATAACAGTTCCTACAGGATACGTTATTGCTCATTAGTGTCTGTTGTAACTGGAAAAGGGATTACATTCAGTAGACTAGCTAGCTAGATTAAAATGTTTTTTTTTAACAAATACCATTTACTTATCAGGCCTTCAATTAAAAAACTTTAGGCTAACTTCAATAACAACATTTTATATTCCTAGAATTTAATTTTCTGAAAAACGGAATCCTGGCATAGACAATTAGAAAACGCCAAACACAAATTCAATCCTGCAATTACACGAAGATTCTTATTTGAGCTGACGCATTGTGTTAAATAGCTATTGACTCATGAATGTTTCATCCTAATCAATAATTTAACAGTTAATAAGTTTACAGAAGATCACATTGCCCCTGTTGTGTCAAAGTTCAGGCAAGAGCATTGAAGACAGAGTGATAAATGACTAGTATGCGCGTATCCATTTTCAATGGTAGGCCTACGTATTTCTTGGGAAGCAACCAGAAAATTACAACAAGTAATAGACACCGCCTGACCTTGCAACGTGAGCAACTTGACAGCAAGGCTTGAGTTGACTAGATATGTTTGGATGAGAAAATTACACGCCATACGTCCTACATGCTGCAATCATTCTTGACAAGTAAACGATAATTAGCTTCAATAGAGACAGTTCCGATATTTGGCACTGGGTGGCATACGTGTCCTGGTGTTGAAACATGTTTGCCTCCGTCCGTTCGCTTTTGACGTTGATCCACAGAGCACCCAAATTTAAACAAAAAGACTGTAATCATTGATCATTCCACATTGACGTTAACGTTTGATGAACAACAGTTAAACAAGTCTCAGATATGTAGTGTTTGAGTTGGCTAGCACAGACAAAACAAGCCTCATTGAATTAGGTAGGCCTTCTATCTGGAAGACATGATAGCCGACCCGACTGTCTGAAACGACAACCGCGAGAGCAGTCAATTACCTCACCTCTTAATGGCCTGTCGACACTAATGTTATTTTATTGCAATTTAATTATGCTCAGGTTTCCAATGGGGGCAGATCCTTTTAAATAATTTACTCACACTGACAATAATTTGTCCGTTGAAAAAGATGAATGACTTTTTTGTGGTTTACTCAACTGCAAATTTGATCAATCCTGTTCCCTCTGCTCCGTGTATCCAATCTTTCAAACCCCAGTGTGGTCTAAGTAAATACGTAGCCTGTGTTATGTTTATTGTTTACACCAGATATCTGTTAATAAACGAGTCAAATCAAGGCCTAGTCAGCGAGGTGACACATTTTCCAGGAGTCCACTATGCTGGAGTTTCCAAGCCAACGTCCTGCACATTTAGCATGAGTAATATAGCCTCTGCAGGATATATTGGTCACTGTGGTAAAAGGGCAGTGTGTATTAATGAGGCTGTAGAGGAGGTAACTGATTCAACCCAAGTTGACATTTAGACGGGAACATCTGGGAATTAAATGATAATGGCCTTGTGTTTATTGTTTTCTGATGATCTGAATGTTGTGGGGGAACATAAGTTGGGTCCGACATTGCATGGCTCCAAGGCATCTAACACATAATCATCATTCTACAAAATAGATTGAAAATATATGTTTAGGTCTGCTTTAATAATGGCTTGAGGCAAAATGTGTATTTTATAAATATTCCATTTGTAAGTGTACTTAATACAATTTATTCAACATGTTAAATGTATGGTTCTATTTAAAGTATGTTCAACGGTGTACCTTTTAATTTTCACTTCCGTAGTGTACGTTTCTGAAAGGAGTGGGCTAGATAGAAAAGCACCTGCTTTAGAGGAGATTACAGTGTTATCCACTTGCCTTAATTCACAATTAAGTGCCCTAAATGAAAATGGTTCCCTCTCCTCTAAACTGCTTGATTTATGAGCTGTTTGTGGTTTTACAGGACATAAGACAATCCATTTCCTTGCTCCTGAAATAAATTGGGTTTTAATTTAGGGAAGGCCTTAAGCCATTTCTAAAGACTCCAGTCATATTATGGTGTTGTGTTAAAGCTGCATGCATGTCAGCCTCCGAGAAAAGGCTTTTTAATCCCTAAGAGTGCAGCCATAGTAACAGTAGCCAGAGCAGCCTCTGAGGCAACAAGGTGAAGGGGGACTTTGACTGGATTTATTCTTCTTGTTCTGAGACTATTTCTCTTCTTGAGATCCCCCCCCCGCTCCACGTGGTTCATTTGAAAAAGAGCAGAGAGGTGGGGAGGAGAATAATAGAGGTATATATTAAGCTTTTCTTTCCCCGCACCACTTAATTTCCTCGCAGGCTCGCCTCGCGCCGCTGTAATGAATGTAATTGCCGCCTTTGATGAGAATGCTATTATCTGGATCACACTTTACATGGGCAAACAAGACTAGCTATCCCGACAACCCCCGTCTCCTATTTAACTCAGCAATGAGACCCCCCCAATTATGCAGGGAACAAGTGGCTTCTCATAAAGACACTGTGTGGCTCTCGATTGGTGAGGTTTGGAGCCGTCTACGTTTTCACAAAGGACAGATTAGATGTGATATAGGCACACCAAAACCTCATCTCCTTGATTAATTTCCGGCAAACCAAAGAGAACTGTCTCTCATGAATTCAGTCTGGCTTCCAAAGACAAACTCTTATCTTTTGATAGATAGACCAGCTTGGGGGACAGTCATTTTATTGACCTAGGGTTGACCAAAACTACCCATGCTTTGGAAGGGAAAACAAATGGTTTAGAGAAATGTTAAACTTCAGAGACTGTGAAGCTACTGTGCAAATTCAGTAGGCGCATTTTCCCCCATCCAGACTTGTATCTCTAAACATGTTTGTTTACAAACACCAGGCTGTCACACACACTCAGTCTCTCATAAACACACACACGTACACACACACACACACTACGTTAAATTTAATAATAGTGGGGAACAGCGATGATGTGACTTTATGACGCGATGCACAATAAAATGCTGTCACCTTAGGAAGTAGGAATGTCCCTGTGACTGCCATATTACCGCATTAAAGCACATTTAGAAGAATTCACACCTTTTACACACCGTGACAGCCTGGGTTTCCTCTGTCACATTTTCCACAGGGCTGAAATATTGAAAACAATGAAATACCCTGTCAGTAGTGACAAACGATACAATTACTCTTGAATGACTGTCAATTTTTAAAGGTATTCAAACCCATCTCTTCATAGGAGAATGATTATACCTTTGAGCAAGCAGTTCTTCTATGATAGATTGGTAATCAATTCATTTGAATACCATACTTTGGTGAAGAGCCCTCAAGGGAACTGTACTGGTCACTTCTAGTCACTGGCATATATCCTATTGCCCATACTGCTGTTGGTCATGATGGATGCCTGGCCACCTGACTCCTAAAGGTTTATACCTTCAGAAGCAGCTTGCCATCCAGACCCGGACGAGGGAACAGAAAGAATTGGCCAATATTTTTGACTGAAGTGGCATTTGAGTAGTATTTATTTGAGAGCCTGACTACCAAAACCACGGGCCACAAATAAAGAAGATGGTATAATAGGTTTTGACTGGCTGGCTCGCTAGCAACTTGAAATGAAGTGTCCAGTTGTGAGTTATCGTTGCCAAACGTCATTTGTACAGCCTGAAAAGTGGGGGCATTTTTCTAGCTTGTCACTCCGTGGCTATAGCTCATTGTCCTGAATGATGCCTCTGAACGCACAGTTGCCCTAATACGAGCATTTCACTCGGTCCACGAGAAGTCCCATAATGGATTAGCCTGTCCATAGCAGGATAATATAGTGTGTCCACTGGCACTTCCTTAAGCACCAGTGATCTGCTGGTCACATGTGAAGCAGAACCTCTCCACATGTCCACCACACGGCTCAGACAAAAGAAGACTTGTCTACTTTTTCAGGGTTGATTTCACAAACATTCATGCACACGCAGGCATGTCTGTGACAGGGATATCCTTTAGCATGCAACAGTTCAAAAAGAACTGACAAATACAACAAATAAGAAGTTAACCTTTCGGTTGTTATGGGTTCTACAGAGAGATCTAGGTTTCGTTTGTATTTATCGCTTATTTTTAAGTGATAAATAATCGCCCGAGTAGAACTTGATTGAACCTCAGATCCAATCATGCTTGCTTAGTGCTATAATGTACATAGGCCCATACAATGCATTTTTTCCTTCTTAGATTCCACAAAAGGTACATCCTATATATGTGCACTTTAGATCAAATGCTTTAGATAACTAAATGGATCTATTGGAGCAGCCATTGAGTCGGAATAAAGAGTGGTCTGAATCGGACTGAGCTCCTAATGTGAGGGAAGTTTTAGATTAATGAGGCCTGTGCCCTTTGAGAGTATTGATCAAACCCAATCTGGCCAGGAACGATTTCCCATGTTCCCCTACTGCTCTGTGTCCTATCCAACTCAATGACTCATGGCACTAGCCAAGGGCCTTCCCCCTGTGGCTATGTTGTGTTTGAGATCAGAAATACAGTATGTCAGTCCAATTTGTAACACAATACGTTTTGTATATTAAAACGTTTTAAAGACCTCCTTTTAGTCAAACATTATTACCATACAAACTCTCCCTGTTCTAGCTGTGGCCTAAGCACTATCTCTGAACCAAGGCCCCAACCCAGCCCACTGACCTGTTCCAGGGCCCCTGGCCAACCCAGGGCTACTGACCTTTTCCAGGGCCTATGGCCAACCCAGGCCCCAGACCAAGGCCTGGTCCAAGCCCTCATTCGAGGCCTCGACCCACTCCAGACATCATCCCCAGCCGCTGTCCTGACTCCTGCAGGCATCGTTAGTTAGGACGAGAGCAGCACAGACCATAATAGGGGGGTCGGCCGACCCTTGACCCTGCATCGATCCCGTGGCTGTGTCCAGCTGGGCCTTCCCAAACCCAGCCAGCTGGAGAGGTGTTTAAGAGGTACCAGCCCAGCCCCGATACGCTCTCCCTCTGCGCTCATTAATTACATCATTTACCTGTGACAGTGACAAACCTGCCATGCCACACCGCTGTTTATTAGGGTCGCTTTATAAAACACAGGCCAAACACTGGAAGGAGTTTGTGTGTGTATTTGTGTGTCTGTGTGTATGTGCGTGAGTGTACGAAGGGGGTGGGGGTATACAGTAAGCTTGCGATTATAAGGATGGATGTGTCATTCTGCTGAAGAGTGTGTCACCTGCTTTGTCTGGCTATACCATTAACTTTAAGTAAGGCAGTTTTGATGGATTAAATTTGAGCTGCGTGACAAAATTGCCTTTTTAACTGTTGGAAAAGTCGATAGAAATGGTTTAAAATCATTCAATGACACTCATAAACACCATACGATGACAAAGGAAATGGCATGTTTTATGACTAAAATATAAATCCAGGGTATAACTTCCTCTGCTTTCTTAGCGTGTTTCCTACTGTGTCTATTCCAAACTATTATATTTGTCATGATAACATTACACCCTTCTCTGTTTGCTTGTCACTGTGTTAAACCTAATGGTATATATATTATGGTAAATATATATACGCATATATTTATTATTCCTTGACCCAGCCCTCATCTACCATGTGGCCTTTAGAAAGCACCCTCTTAAATGTTCCTCCACTGACTCTATAAGCTTTCCCTTTTACCCGGTCTCATATTTTCCACCGCGTGTTGCTCTTCATGTTCATCTACCTCTTATAATCCATGTCCTTCTAACCATGCAATGGCCCCCTTCTCTCCATTCTCTCTTCCCTCACATGGCATCCCCATAATCTATCTGTCACCTTTTTTCCATGGCTTGGCCCTCTACACCAGCATTTCAGCCCGGGCGCAATCGAGAGTTGCGACCTACACACGTAAAGAACTGGCTTTAAGACGTTTGAAATGGACCAAATCTGCTGTAGGTTGCACTGGGGGGGAACTAAGCAGCAAATGTAAGTAAGCATGAAATAGTTTTTCATAAATAATCCAAATGACAACAGGTTTTCTAATGGTGTCGAGGGGCTGTAAAAGAATATGTAGCCAATTCCGTCCCTATTAAAGTGAAATGGAAAGCCAAATATATAACAGTGCTGATGGAAAAGTTGCATTCCAGAGGCTGAGAAATGAATTCCTGGGAGGGTGCAGGGAGATTGAGGACACAGGAGGGAGTCGGTGGTGGTTGTTGGTGTGATGGTGCTGTGGAGAAATGGGGGAGTTCCACAGTCAAGGCCTTTTCAAGGGGGAAAATAAATGCCCCCTACACGAAAATCAATTGGTCAATAATTGTTCCCATTTTCCTGTGTATGTGCAGGTAAGAAACCCTCATCTTTTATTGTGCTATGTTGATTTGATTTGCACTTATGTTTTTACAAATAATCAATGCTCCATTTTGACTGGTTAATAGAGAAGCCTGTAATAGCATACCTACTTTAGACAGGAGAAACATGAGGAAGAAAGAGGCACACAACTGACAGAAAAGGAACAAGTACTGGTATGTATGACTTCAGCAGAGCTGTGCATGTGTGTGTGTGCCTGTGTGTGTGTGCCTGTGTGTGTGTGCCTGTGTGTGTGCCTGTGTGTGTGTGCCTGTGTGTGTGCCTGTGTGTGTGCCTGTGTGTGTGCCTGTGTGAGCGCCTGTGTGTGTGTGCCTGTGTGTGTGCGGCTGTGTGTGTGCCTGTGTGTGTGCCTGTGTGTGTGCCTGTGTGTGTGCATGTGTGTGTGTGCCTGTGTGTGTGCCTGTGTGTGTGTGCCTGTGTGTGTGCCTGTGTGTGTGTGCCTGTGTGCCTGTGTGTGTGCCTGTGTGTGTGCCTGTGTGAGCGCCTGTGTGTGTGTGCCTGTGTGTGTGCGGCTGTGTGTGTGCCTGTGTGTGTGCCTGTGTGTGTGCCTGTGTGTGTGTGCCTGTGTGTGTGCGGCTGTGTGTGTGCCTGTGTGTGTGCCTGTGTGTGTGCCTGTGTGTGTGCCTGCGTGTGAGCGCCTGTGTGTGTGTGCGGCTGTGTGTGTGTGTGCCTGTGTGTGTGCCTGTGTGAGCCCCTGTGTGTGTGTGCGGCTGTGTGTGTGCCTGTATGTGTGTGCCTGTGTGAGCGCCTGTGTGTGTGTGCGGCTGTGTGTGTGCCTGTATGTGTGTGCCTGTGTGAGCGCCTGTGTGTGTGTGCGGCTGTGTGTCTCTGCTCAAGTTTCCTGTCATTAGGCAGTCCCGACAGCTGCTGGAAGAGGACACATGCTAATCAGGTGCCAGCGATAGCACTCTTTACCACACTCTTTAGAGCGACAGGAGAAAGAGAAGGAGAGCACACAAACACCAATTACTGTCTTTCACAAGGAGGGGGCAATCACGCGTGGTGTGCTGGGTGATCTTGTACTTCTTGTACTGCAGTTGTATCCACGGTAATGACATGAGTGTTAGTGTCAGGTAAACAAAATTGTGTGTCAACTTCATTTCCTGTCGCTATAGAAAGGAAAAAAAAAGGGTATAGCTTGTTCTGGAATATTTGTCCGTCAAAAGAGGCATATATTTGTGCTGAGTGTCTACAGGTTTTATTGCTCTGACATAGACAGGCACTGTGGTGCTGATTGGTTGATTCACCAATAGTGGGGCAGTTTCATTGGTCGACTGATTGATATATATAGATAATCAGTAACTGTCCCTTCCTAAGTCATGAGGTGATTCTCCTTCTGTTTCCTTCGCTGACCAAGTTTAGATGAAATTGACCCCAACCATCTATTTAGTTTGTGCCGATGAGAAGATCTTGTTTCTTTTTAATGATATGTATGGCAGTCACATGTTCACTGCGAGCCACTGGTTCTGTAAGGGCTCAGTCTCTCTCTCTCTCTCTCTCTCTCTCTCTCTCTCTGTCTCTCTCACCAGATGTGTCCAGTTCTCCTACAGTCCGTTGATAGTGAAGTGACCTGAGACACTGCTCTAGTGAGTGGACTCATCCACTCCAGAGTGGACTCATCCACTCCAGTCTCAGCTCCCACAAGAGGCTTGCTACCTCTGATCGTCCGAATCTAAGATAACACTTTCCCATCCCTCTCATGATCACATCCTTGATACCGACGTCTCCTTAATTATGTAGAGCCACAGAGAGATAATCTCTCACAGCATCTAGCCTCGAGAACATGGTGACATTGAGTCAGTGGTTCAGTGGCTCTCCGTTACAAAGCCTGTATGGGCGGACCTGGGCCTGTACAGCTCCACTGGACTACTATCTCAGTGTCGTGGTCGCTCCTTCTGATAGGGGATTACAGATTCGTTTTCTGCTAGTGGAAATATATTGCTGGTTTCATTTAGCTGCATATGTATAAACTGGTTACAGCGACTCGAAAAAAACTTCCCAAGACCTCTTTGGTGGTCTTATAGCTGTTTTTCAGATCAGTTCATTAAATAGTCATTGGTCTGACTAAAGAGGACTGGAAAAGGGGTATATTTTATTCGTTTTTTTCCAACACACTCGGTTGAATAGGTCGCCTGGGTCACATTTAGATATTGTTAAGGGGCTTTGAATAGCTCCCCGAGATTTTCCAAATGACCCGCGATAATCAGGTCATTAAAATGAAACCATTCTACACATCTGACACACTTCCGCTATCGCCTCATCTAGGCCTACTCGCTTTCTCAGCGATAGAGAAAGACAAAGTTGGTTGGCTATATAACTTTGTTACTCTTTTCTCTACATTCAAAACTAAATATAGGGAGTAAGACAGCAATACGAGGGTAAAAGGTTCTGTCAAAAGTGTCAGTACCCGTGTGGAAGTACCCGATTTTTTAATTCATCCCCTGAGACCGGATAAGTCTATCAATCTGTTAAATTGGAAAGCCATTAGGTGCCCTGGTTTATGCGTTTCAAGCTGTTAACTAGAAGCTGATTGATTGTTGTTCCTTTGATGGGATATGCTGATCTAATCTCACTGTGCTCGAGTTTGCAATAAATTACACAATTCATTTCCCCATTTAGAGGGTGAAAATCACAGCTCCAGGCATGCCTGAGCTCCGCAGGCAAAAGAGCAGGGGACCTATTTTATAGTGCCATTTAGCTAGCAAGCTTTCAGCAATCGCAGCCTTCTCCTCATCCCTCCTCCAAAAAATCGAAGCATAATCAAGGTGTATGTTTAGAAAATTTATTGCTATAATTTTCTCCCATAATCTCTTTCATTTTCCAACCACGGCCGCGGCATAGATCATCATCTAAAAAGAGAAAATGGATAGCAGTTTAAAATTTATCGGTCTTTGATTCTCAATTATACGTGTTTATGACTTCATCTGTCTTCAGTGACTTCAACCTTTTCCATTATCGTGGAATATTATTTGTACGGAATCCATTAAAGTCACAAGGCAGGACTCTAATGGTGGGGCTGCAGCGATTTGCAGAGGGAAAAGTTTTTGAAAGGTTGGCTTTAGGAAAAGCGCAGCTGTTATGACACTAGAAATTGCTTTATTGATGGTCTGCTCTGCTGCCTGTGCATTTGGCCATTTGTTACCTGGCCCATATCTATATCTCAGAGTGACACTGATGAGAACCTTTCTGTCGCCCGCACCAGATTACCCAGTTGTAATGACATGTCGAGTCAGGTTGGGTGCAGGCGGGTAAAATGCCCAGGCTCAGTGTCGAATCGGTCCAGTTTCTCCAAAGCAGGAAGTTGATATGGAAACGGGAAGCCTGTAGGGTTCCGTCTAGGTTGGTCGTAATGGTGAATTAGGGCTACATCGCTCTGACAGTGTCCATCAAAACCCCATAGCGGCTATCATCTCTACCGAGGAACGATAATGGGAAAGACGGACTTATAAATGAACAGAAGTATAGATATAAAATGTGAGACGTATAAAGAGAGAAATGCCCATCTCAAATGCCTACATCTTCGTATTCCCTGCGGTGGAAGCCGACTCTGATTTACAGTAGGCTAATAGGTGCTCAGGCGAGTGTGGTTTGAATGACGTTAATCCACATTCTCTTCTCTCAAAGTAGGCTATGCTTATTTCAAAACAACCGGAGACGCACGCAAACAGCCCTAGTCGTGACGGTTCGTTTTCCCATTTTCGTGTCGTCTTCTTCGCAGACACAGCCTCGCGGCCTAAGCATTTTCCTGCCCAAACAGGAAGTGCTGAGTTTTGCCACTCCAGAGCCAACATCATCTCCCAACCTTCTGAATGACATTGAGACCCTTAATCCGCCTATTGGCTGTGTCTTGACGCAGGAGGGCAAATGAAAGTGGCAGACACCTTCTAACTGGGTTGTAACTCAGGCCTCGCCCGACCACTCACCAATCAATACCGGCACAATCCCAATTAAGGCTTCTCGGGTCATCGAAGGGCCACCTATTCTTTTACAAGTTAAATGCAAGACTTAAATGCAGCCAATCGCAGTGACCTTCGGTTGTTTAATGGTTCGTTCAAACGGAAATTACCATTAAAACGTGGAAAGAGTTCAGACTGGTCAGATTCCACTGGACTCATGCATTACTGTAGGCCTATACAATGGTCAATCGTTAAATGTTCTTCACATGAAGAACACTTATAATTTCCTCAAAAACATAGCCTGCATGCATTAGAAATTTCAGGTCGGTGTAATACCTGGCACTAAGGCCTTTGTTTTATAGGTGTGGTTAACTGTTCACTAACTAACGCTCTCTACAGGGCTCACATATTTTGGAGGTTTTTTGTTTTTTACCTGTCCATTTTTTCAAGTTTGTTTTTCGCTCTGTGCTTTCACCATTAAATCTGTGTCTTTTATCACAATCTTGACCCGCAGAAAGGAATTCTCACAAGATATCAAAACAAAAATCTATATTTAATATGGGAGCAATTACAAATCAGAGTTTCCTGCACAGGGTTGTTGTCACCAAGCCTCGTGTTTTTCATCATATAGGTCATTAGACGATGATGGATGTAAACCTATAAAGTATCTAAACTGGACCTTTTAACAAACCATGAGCAATACTATCATTTCTCTAATAGAACCTGCTGACCGTGTCATTCCCCACTGCCATTTGTCATTTTCCTCGTGAAATAATCAATATCTAGGCGCTTTGAAATAAATAATATAAAAGTACGGGTAGCCTACAGGAGGGAAATAGACTTAGTGTACACGAAGAAACCTGTATTAATATTGCCTCGCAGTTTATGCATGGGACCGCTGTAACATGTCTTTATAATCAAGGCTATATTTATCAATTGTATACGTTTTTAAGATGCTGGCCTATACCCATATTGTCAATACATGTATTTGATATAAGGGATATTATGTCCCAGCTGACTATGTCCAAGCATGAACAATATTTTATGGATGTATGGCCTACTTTTAGTCCAGTGGAATACAGTGAATGTGGAGACTATGGGTTCATTGACTTACCAACAAGCACATGTTTACAACGTCACGCATGGATAATAATGCCTGCGATAACAAACAAGAAACTAAATACAGTAATTACGTCACAGGATATGAGCACTTGAGCACAGGTCTTAATGAACATGTTAATTACTTCAAGTAGCTTTAGCATATTTGAGGCCTCGTGAGACCATAAGCACAAGGAAAAACTCCATGCCACTCAATACAGCTAGGCCTACCTTTACCATGTAATTTATACCGTCTACAGACGTTTTTTAACAGTGATGTTGACGGTAACCTGTGTTCCTCTAAGTTTGAGATTGTAATTCTCGTCTATTGGTATGTAAATTGAATAATGAAAATGACGAAAACAATGATGGCAATGTAAAATTACTAATGAATTGAATGTTAATCTGGGGGAAACCTAAACATTATATTTCAGCAGCATTCAATTCCTGCAAGAAAGCAGTTCAGACACTTGCAATTAGCTTTCATCACCCACAGAGGACGCTGTCTCCTCGTTATTCATCCAGGATTGGACACGAACTAACAAATCAATTAATATCAATGAATGAATATACAAACTGCATTTACAATGGCTTCAATCTGAGGAGTGAATTAACAAAATCGATTAGGGCAAAATGAATGAGTATGCGACCCAGGAACATTTTAAAAGTGGCATGCTCTGAAAATCAATGAAATATGATTATAATTGGTCATTGATGACACATTTTAATTAGAGTACTAAATTAGTTCTTTGGGCAGTGATTAAACATTTTTTGTGGCTGGATTAAAACTAGATTTTACAATTTTGCAGGTGAAAACCATGTTGACACATGGGCAACTTGAGGGCCTCTTACTGTACGACATTGGACCTCATTATAGTAAAATATTTGATCGTGTTCAAATTCCAATTAAAGAAAATAATTTATGAGTAGGCCTACGTCTACGTTGGAACTGATAGACCTATCCTGTCTAAGTCATTGAATTCGAACTAACCGTATTTTTTCAAGATATACTAAATCGGTGTTTCCTCGTTGTTGCAAACCATAGTTCTGTTCAACCCCCGATATCCGACCCTCCGTGTTAAATCATGGTCAGAAATAAACCAACATGCATAGCAACATGAAAGCAATATTGGCCATTGTGGGAAAACCAATAAGGGTAACACACATTTTATATTTTCTCTTCAATGTAGAGTATTGTAAAGTAATATTCGGCACATTGGCACATGAGGGAAGTTTATTTATCGTAAGATAAAGAAAGTAGCCTATACTCGGCTACTCCTACTCTATTAAGCAACTATTTAGTTGACTATTTACAACTTGTATTTAAAAAAATATTTAAAAAATATGTAAAATTAAAAACAATAACAACCAAGAGAACTAGGCTATATTGGACTGATAATCGTAATTTTACCATTGAAAGTTGTTTTAATAGCCTAATAAAAATGTGTTGTTTATGAAATAATAAACTGCATCTTATTGACCGAATTCAAGACTATAGCTGCTTGATTGGAGTCGTTTACCCATTGTGGCACTATAGACGCTTATCCCAAACCTTTCCCTTTGTGCTAACAACCCTGTCCTCATTTGCTACCTAATTGGACTATATAAGACCAATAACACGCGAGCATTTACTGCCTACAGCCACAGCGCAAAGTGTAGAGAGGTTGGACTTCGTTGTTATCCTGCACTCTCTCTATCTCCCTCTCTCTTTCGCCTGTTTCTCTCTCTCTCTCCGCTTCCGATCTCTTCCTTAATCCCATTTGCCATTGTACGTGCCCAATCGCCGTATACTTTCCGCATTTAACTTGGATGACATTTTTATTTCATCATTAGCATCCGGCGCCAGACTGACGCTGTGGACATGGTTGCGTTTTGACCAAGGAACACACAAGACTGGGATGCAATATTCATATAAACTATAGGCTATTTACTTTCTGAGTAAGCTATTTATTTGACCAAGGTGTATTTATTTTTTGACGTTCTCGTCAGCCACCTATCCACGGAGACATTGCGCATTAAATATCTGAGAGAAGAGAAATTAACAGACGTCAAAGCCAAACCATCGACTGTGAGCAAGCTTTGTTGTTGGCGAGTTAAGACTGAATATTTACTTCTTTGCATTCGGATCGCAAACATCGCACAGCCATGCCCGAGACAGCGCCAGAGACGTGCGCTACACCTAAAGACTCCCCTTTCTTCATCAAAAACTTGCTGAACTGTGATAGCAAACCGTCTAAACCGAAGCCAATTTTTGCCTCGACAAAAACGGCATTGGAAGGTGGTTTTTCCTTCTCCCACGTCGGGGAATTTAACTTTCCTCGCTTTGAGTTACCTACACAGAGGTTTGCACTACCGGCACACTACCTTGAGCGAGCTTCAGCTTGGTGGTATCCATACACGCTGAGTGCGTCCAACCATCTACACAGGACTGAAGGTAAGGTCATACACAGTGGAAGTTTAATTAATTCGATTCGAAGTAGGTGAAACATGTACCATATTGATTTTGTGGAAATGAAGTTGATTACGCTACAGGTTTATGGTGTGGGTCGTGCTTTGATCACCAGTTTTCATAAAATAAAGTTATCTTAAAATGTATCCATGTGAAATATGCTCCAAAGTAGACAAGCCTGTGCTTTTTTATTTTATTTTAATATTTTTACCCTGACAGTATAGGCTAGCCTATGAACTGTCCATGTCATCAAGGAAAATTGAGGACATTGTTGTTTATAATTTAAATCCATTATTAACAGGGGCAACACATACAGCCACGTTTATAACATGTATTTCCTGTTCCTTTTAGTTGCGGCTAAAGCAAGTGCCAGAGACTCCTCTCCAACCTCCGGCACAGACCGCGACTCACCAGACCTGGTGCTCAAATCCGACCCAGACGCTAAAGATGACGATGACAACAAAAGCGGCGATGAGATCGTTCTCGAGGAGAGTGATTCAGAGGAAACAAAGAGGGAAAGTGGGGTAGATGACTGGAAGAAAAACGAGGACGGCGCGGACAAGAAACCCTTGTCGAAAGAAGAAAACACGCACTGTCTTCTCCAGGAGTCAGGTGTTCCAGCTGGAGTCCACCTTTGACATGAAACGCTACTTGAGCAGCTCCGAGAGGGCCGGCCTGGCTGCTTCTTTACACCTGACAGAGACCCAAGTTAAAATTTGGTTTCAGAACAGGAGAAATAAATGGAAGAGGCAGCTGGCAGCTGAACTGGAAGCTGCCAACCTGAGCCACGCTGCAGCACAGAGGATAGTGCGAGTGCCCATCCTCTACCACGAGAGCTCGGCTTCGGATTCTGGAAGCTTGGGGTCCAACGTGCCTGTGAGCCAGCCGCTCCTCACATTCCCTCACCCCGTGTATTACTCCCACCCCATCGTCACTTCCGTGCCGCTTCTCAGACCAGTCTGAGAAAATACCTCAGTTAAAAAACTAAAGAAACAACAACAAAAACTTTACAAAAATCAGTCACTAAAATAGCCTACACAAGACATATTTTTGTAACAAAAAATACGACGAAGAGACTTTCTTGGAAGAGGTGAATTTCTGATAAATTCCAAAGTTCAACGTTTAACGTACACGCCATTTTATTTGTAATAATATTATTATTGTTATGTGACCCTTCAGTTATCAATGTAAATATAGCCGTGGTTTTTATTTTCCTAGAATTATCTCGGATTCAGGATAAAACATGCAAAATACCAAATTTATTAAAATGCAGCATAATTTACAACAACGGGAGCAGATTTGTAGGCTATTTTTATGTGAATAATGACATTTTGATGTGCAATACTGTAAACAATGTACAGTGAATTAACAGTTGGCATATGCCTAGTCCTAGCCTTCTCCTTTCTGGCTGTTTTGGAACATGGACAAGGCCACTTGGGCAAACTATCGAACTGGTTTAAGGATTCAATTTCATGAAGCGCGTTTACAGGGGACAATCGAATACACTATTTATGTACAATATAAATTCTGCTTTATGTTCATTGTAGGCCTACTAATTCCCATTTGGCCTATATTTTGTCGACAATTTAACTTGTTAGCACTCTACCTTTATCTGAAATATCACGTTGTGTTTGAATCAATTACGTGGTGTACAAATGTAAATGAATATATTTAATCGAGTTTAGGAAAAGAGCAATCCATTTGTGCTCTTCCTTTGTACAGTAAAAAAGAAAACCTTTTTGATATTGTATTGCTGAAATCTGATGTGAAATAAATGGAGATTATTTCATACCTTCTAGGGTACATCTTACTTCACATTCTCTAAAGCCACAGGTTCTTTGAGGCTATTATTTTGCAGGTGGCGTTACTCCCAACACCTCCATGTTATGGCTACCAAATATTCATTCATAATACACATTTGTATATGATTTCCGTTATCTGAACAGTATTGCTTTACATTCGCATGACATTTTTATTCAATCACCGCAATAGGCCTATAATTCAGATTTTTCCAAACCAGGGGAACATTTACCGTAGACTGAACGTGACCGGATATAGTCTTCCCGCTATGCTACCTGTCTCTCTTTGATTGTCTTCTCAGGCTTCAGTCATTTTTATCAAGTTTTCTTATTTAGTCCTGATTGGACTACAGTTTACATTGACATCATATGTTTAACATTTAGCCTACATAATTTTAAGCATTTAAAACATCAAAACGTGTTTTAAGCTTAAATGTGTTTTGTATTTTAGAATATGCAGGCTAGTATGTCATCCGTAGTCTGCTCAAGTTACCCAAATGTACTCAAACGAAAACACAAATACATTCATTTTGATATTAAACTCCTGCTGTATGGGAAGAACTTCAGCAGGTGTGTCATCGTAATCAACCGTCTGTTATACACTTTAAAACGCGGTTTTACATAAAAAATGGCTCGGTCAATTAGATGCGTAATTGCCACCATCTTGCCAAAATTATAGGTAATGTATTCAAAGGAGGAAATTGCTGTTGAGTATGACAGCCACTTAACCATTTGTGTGTGCGCGTGCAAGTAATAGTGCTCGCACGTGGGTTAGAGCACGCGTGTGGGTGCGTTCAAGCATAGTTTACATACTACCTTGCAGTGTTTTTATTTATGTTTTCGGTGCATCTGACCGGTCACACAGTTAATGCACCATGCCGATTTTTCTTCAGTTGTCGGAACTAACCTAAATACACATTTATGTCGTTATTATTAGAAAATTAACAGTAGGCCTCATTAAGTCAACTCCGCTTAGGTGAACTCTGCTTGTCAACACTGTGCTATTGCATATACCACAGTCAGGTTTTAAGGAGTAGGCCCACGCACGTGGAAGTAGACTTCAAGTAGCTTAGTTAAAATACATTATGCACATAATGTTCCTGTTAAATAGAAATGTTCATTGTCTTGAAAAAAGTTATGTATTTTTTACGCATGCACTGCAACGCATTGGCAAAACGGCCACCGTGTTTTACGACGACACTTAAGCCAGCCTATATTCAATGTCAAGTATAGCCTATAAGCTCACCTTTAGACATAGCCTTGCTTGCTTGCTTGTCTATTTACATTTGATAACAAAATCGCAAAGCACTCTCGCGTAAATCGTTGTAGGCCTAACTAGTTTAACTGCAAAAAGAGTAACTCTTATGACAAGTTGTTGAAAACAAAACATCTGGTATTTCTACGACGACCAAAGCACCACAACACATGCAAATATAGTGTGATATTCACTCTCGTATTGACGTATTATATCATGCAAACTGAATATGGCCCCATTAAAGCCAATTAATAGATTGTCATTGCGCTTTTCCCCCAGAAAGTATTGATCCGAAAATGTCTGAAAAATATTGTTTAAAATAAGGACAGCGTTCACATACAGTTAGGGCTAGGCTTTTGACCTTGGTTTGCGCGCATAAATTGAAAAAATTACCACTCGATAATTTCCATTTGTACGACATTTTTATGTTAAGGAGAAGGGGCGAGTGCAAAAATCAGATAAAGTATGGACATGACGGACGTGGCCGCAGGCATCTCAGTGTATTACATTAAAATGGAAAGTTGAGTGGCTGATTTTAAGCACAGCCCATCATATAGGCCTACTATAGTGCCAGTTTGGATACGCGCGCGGATCAAGTGGCCAACCGCTTTTGTAATTTTAGCCCTCTTGTTGCTGGGCATCTGTCTGCTCACGTGCGTGAGGGACAAATAAAGTAGGCTAGACAACTTTTCCGAATGCACGCACACATTTGAAGATATTCTGTCACTAATAGAATATACTTGGATTTGAACCTTTAATGTTTGGCAATGTAGGCTATTATTGAATATAATTGAAAATTGACATAGGACTACTGCTATAGAATGCAATATATTCTGGAACCAACACGAGATTGAACGATCGTTGAAAGTAAGAAACATTTTCTAAGTGGGCCTATAGTCACACTGGTGTCATGTTGTTAGTTGACCAACATGCTGAATTGGCAGTGTGTGGTCACAGTTAGTCAGTGCCCACAACACATCTGACACTTCTGAGACAGAACTCTTCTTTATTCTATCCCATTTGCTTTTGTGATTGAATGTGAGCATCCGATTTTCATCAAAGTTCTATTAAGTGAAACATAGGTTGCGGGGCACCGTCTGATTGGAACAGTTTAAATTTTAATTGTGTTTTTAATTTGACATATAGTTGCTGTGAAGAATGACACCGAAACGCCGACGGGCGGTCGATTTTCTTAATTTCTCCCCGAGGAATTGATGAGTCTATCAGGGCAGTAGATTGGAAAGCCATTAAAACTCAATGGTTAGGTTGTTAATTGGATCTTGATGGATAGGAGCCCTTGGATGGGCTATACTGATCCAATCTTCCTGACTTTCTGTTTTCCAATAAATTACCCAATTCATTTCCAGACTCAGATTACATAAATCGTACACCTCCAGGGCTCGCGCTTTCTGCCTTGCACTTATAAAAAACCCTCTTTCTCCCTCTCTCTCTCCCTCTCTCTCCCTCTCCCTCTCCCTCTCCCTCTCCCTCTCCCTCTCCCTCTCCCTCTCCCTCTCCCTCTCCCTCTCCCTCTCCCTCTCCCTCTCCCTCTCCCTCTCCCTCTCCCTCTCCCTCTCCCTCACACACACACATACACATACATACACACACACATACACAGGCATTGGAAAAAGAAAAAAGACGGGAGCCTGGATCCTTGAATGAAAATCGAAACATAATCAACGTTTATACTTAGAAAATTTATTGATATCATTTTCTCTGGTAATTTCCTTATTCTAGAGCTGGACACACCATATATCATAATACACACGTGTAAGGGTCTTTGTTTAATATTTATCGAAGCTTGATTCCTAGATCAAAGCTGCTCATAACTTCATATGTCTTTTCTTACTAAGACCTTTCTCCCGTGGTAAAGATCGTGTTCTATAGCGATAGGCATGCAACAGTTATTCTTGTGATAGAGCACGACCGTAGACCTAGAATCCTACTATATCCTTGTGCGTAGGCCTAAAGTCTGGATATATGGTCACGAATTATTTTTTACCGCAGCCGAGGAGAACTAATTTGAATGTTGCTCTTATCAATATTCATATTTTGTTATGGACCTAAATATAATGTAGCCTAAACATCGCAGAAGAAACAAGTCTAAAAACACATCACCACTGTTAACAAAGGAATTAGGAAAAAAAAACTAAAAACAGGCAAAGGCAATAAAAAATCTACCCATTTACTGATGATTTCACGGTTTTTGTGTAGCCACCGTAAATCCAAATTGATGACGTCCTCATACATTATAGGCTACATCTCTAATGGTCATCTCGGTGGGCATATGCGCCTAACAGATGCTGAAAAACTGTGTCCCAAACACATATAAATAACCTACTACAATCCATGCAAACAATATTTAAAATAGAGTCAAAGGCAGGGGCCACCATCTAACTGACTGTTGAGGGTGCGGGCGCTGACATGATGATTAAAGTTCACCATTTATAATGTGTCTAGGGTCTCGGAAAGCAGTAAAAAAAGATAATGCGCTCGAACCGCGAACTCGAGCCCCGCAGCTGCCCTGCCAGACACGGCCACAGAGAGAGAGAGCGAGGAGGGGGGACGGAGGTGGGATGCACCCCCACCCTCCAATCAATTAGTCAATCAATTAGATGGCCCCCACTCCGTGCGGCGGCCCGAGATTAGCTCAGTAATTATCAAATTAATTCTTAATCGCATATAATGGACATGAGAAGAGTTTATTATATCTAGAGTTTAGGCCCCTGCATGCAGACGATATAGGCCTGTAGTTGTATTATTCGCCTACAGGCAAAGTACTGCATGATGCTTAGGATAATATATTACATTATATCATTGTGCAGTTCGTATCTGTTGACACCTAATAACCTAAGCTTTGCATATTGTATCACTTTACTTCGAATCAACCTAAGACATAGCAAAAAATAGGTTTAGCATGTAGGCATGTGTCATTCGTCCACACTTAATATAGGGATTTCCATCGCTGTGTGATGGTGGTAGACACATATCTCAGTTTTGCTGAGTTATGTGAAAGTGACAAATGATGATGATAACGACGACAAGCAAATTCAGCCATTGCGAGATGACACGACTCTGATAGCTTGCAACTAGTCCTCTCCTGGCATATACCCTACTCGAGATTAACTGTCATCTGGCATCTATCAACGATTATGTTCGGATGTGAATCTATTGATTACAGAGTTCACATATCTAATCGTTTTCAGAGACAGGAAGATTCGTTTTTAGAATGACGGGGCCGCCTATTAATGTTGGAGATTCTGGGATTGTATGAGCGTTGTTTTGAGTAAATATAACACAGGTTGTTATTTACATCAATGATAAGTTACAACCCTGGAGGATCAAGGTTTTATCAAAAACGATTATATGCTATATGTATAACTGTTAACAGCTAACAATTGTGCATGCATGCAGAATATCATTCAATAGAAATCCATAATTAATGAATTCGTATGTTTAATTAACATACGGCTATAGCAACGTTTAATGGAATCATGACACACACACACCTAGCAACGTTTCATGGAATCATGGCACACGCACTCACACACAACACACACACAATGAATGCTATAATGTTTTGTTTATAGTAATTTCTCAACCACATTGCCTGTTTGTCTCTGAATTTATATTCATGCTAAAATAAACTAACACACTCGCTTCACTCATCCTATATTGAGCCGTGACATGGCTTTGAAATTTCCGGGCTTAGTTTGCGCGTGTGATTGGCCCACGAGGAGCTTACCTACATGCAAATGAGGCAACGCCACAATGCTGCCTTTGGTCCAGAGCGCGTGGAAGTAGTGCAGGAATACATTCATGTTCCCTGAGCTCTAGGAAAAAACAACGCTAACCCCATCCCCATAAAAAGAAGCTATCTGAAAACATATACTTTTCTCAATTCCTTCACACAGGTGCAAGCGTAAATTTGAGCATTGATAACCGAATAAAATACAATCTGAAATCGAACCTATATTCACTGTTATGAATCGAGAATGAGTAACACAGAAGACAGCGGAAGCAAGAGCTCGTCAACCCCTATTTCCAGTTTCACTATTCAGTCGATCCTGGGCACATCGTCCGACGCGCCTCGGTTAGGGTCGAAGGAGAGCTCCAAGGGTCTCCTGCCGCGTAGACGCTCTCTGTCCGTGTCGTCTGAGGAAGAATGCAGTGGCGGGGAAGATTCTGCGGACTGTTTCTGCTCGGAACCTGGCCGCAACGAACCATGCATTCAACATCAACCTCTTAATTTTTCATGTTTAGGTGAGTACAATATCTGTTGATAAAAAAAACTCTGTTTCAGCATTAGCCTCTAATCGCTGTCCATGTGTCTCCTATATCTCTGGAACAAATTATAATTTAGATGACAAGATAGCCTAATAATTATAACAGTGTTAACAACAAATTTTAAGGATTTATTTTTGGGATTTCAAAAAGCACGTTGGATATTTAAACGATTAGTTTTTATAGCCTACATTGGTTGCGATAGCCTATGTCTATATACGATCTTAATATATTAGGCTATTGTATCGCTAAATGTGTTTATGTAGCCTATCTTACCGAACAGGCAAAAGGTAAAATAATCAACATGAGGTTTTTCACCTCATTCCACATTTGATCAAGTTGTCTAATTGATTATGTTTTCACAATGACAGCACTTACATATCGTCAATTGAGCGTTAAATGTAGCCTGATTTAATTAAAATTGTACACCAGGCATAGTCATATTGAATTGTTTATTTAAAAGGCACTTACAACCCTTAAGCAGTCGATGAATGAGTCAAAGTTCACGTTTAATGAACTCTTGTACAGAGTATGCTAGGCTATCGAACAATTTTGGAACTTCAATTGGGGTGTTCTAAAAGCTCATTGTGTAGGCTAATACGCCTACCTAATGTTCAATATAATTGTCAAATGTGAAAATAGATAGGCCTAATTGCGAAAAATTGCAGACTTCAGAAATGTTTTTATTCAACCCGTTTTTTGGTGTTATTAGGATAGCTACAGCAGTGGTAGTAGTTTCAAAATATAATTGTAATTTTGTCTGAGACAGTGCATGTGTAGGAACGTATTTTCTGCTTTAGGCTACAGGTTAATAACCGTATAAATCACATGTTCATGTCAGCAGTCAGTTATGCTGTTGACGTAGGCCTATTCAGCGATCATTTCGTGGAAGCAGCTGTTTGAGGTGTAATATTTTCCCACTTATCTCTTAAATGCAGGTAAACCTAAAGGACTTATTTCCAACAATGACGTGATTGCACGGCGACCGACTCTGTTGCAGGATTACAAAGAGGAGCAAGAGAGACCATGCAATCAAATGTCACCGATATCTGAAGAAAGACAGGCAGACGGTGCAGACAAACAAAGTAATTCAGCCAAGAAGAAGACTCGTACCGTGTTCTCGCGGAGTCAGGTGTACCAACTCGAGTCCACCTTTGATATGAAAAGATACTTGAGCAGTTCCGAACGGGCCTGCTTAGCATCCAGTCTGCAACTGACTGAAACTCAGGTGAAGACGTGGTTTCAGAACCGCAGGAACAAGTGGAAGCGACAGCTCTCCGCCGAACTGGAAGCGGCAAACATGGCACATGCCTCGGCACAAACACTTGTGGGGATGCCGCTAGTTTTCAGAGATAACTCGCTGCTTCGGGTACCAGTTCCCAGATCTATTGCTTTCCCAACGCCTCTGTATTACCCCGGGAGCAGCCTTCCAGGGTTACCATTGTACAATCTTTATAACAAGATTGAATATTGACTCTGCTCGTGATAATTGTCCTCACAAATATACATTATTACACAATACAAAGCATTCTTATTGGACATAACCAACGTCTATTATATCACTTTATTCTTTTTGTTGTTAAATATGTTTCTTATGCAGCTAAACATGCTAAACAATTCAGAAAGTAACAGGCTTCCCTCCGTATGAAATACACCATGTGTATACTGACTTTGTACCTGCTTAATTAATGATCCTGTCCATATATACATTTACTTTTGGCTTTTAAATACAGAAAATCAATTTAACATTGGTCAAGGCCAAAATATCTGTTATTGGAAAGACTATTCTATGCTTTCAAAGTATGGCAAGCAAATTCATAATTCATGCAGTTATGTTGGGCCTACTTAAGATGATGGTGGGAAAGGTACAAACTTAATTCTTCCATTGGAGGGATTTTTTATTTTTATTGTAATATAGACATACCAAAATAACCAACTCATTCAATAAATTTTCTATATCATTGGTCGGTTTGGTGTTATTGTATGCTTTATTGTACGACTAGTGTTCTTAATACGTTTTTATATGACATTTGGGAATTAGGTTGCATCTAAAACACTACACTGTTATAAAAAATATTGTTTTGAAACCAGGCCGATAAACCTGACCATGTCCAACTGTCAGTCTGGGTCTAAATTATATTGTTTTGGTCAAATAGTAAACATGTAGATGTCAGGGACCTTGGGAACGCTAATATAGTCAATTGCCAGCCATGATTGCTCTGAGTTGAAAGGGTAAAATGCATCAGGGGTGGTTTAAACCTAATAATGTAATATGATAACTAATTACGACAATTAGTTTACCTATTTAAATGTTTCATAAATAACAGATGAATCTGGTAGGTACACTCTTTCTGCACATGGCCACGAGACTCAGTTTATATCAAAAGCAACACTTGGACATTGAATAGTCTAGCTGGAGAAACCATATACAGTGTAAAACTACTCTACTATTAATACACTCTTCTGGCTTATTTTACTGTCTTATATATCAACCAAAGTGAAGCCCTTCATGGTGGAACATAGTTATCTAAAAGACCAATCCTAAAAGCAGGAAGCAAACTTTCTGTAAGGAAAATAGATACACACACACTCAGTGGCCAATCAGAATCATGGCGGGATGTGATGTCATTTGAAGTCAGGTATAAGCTACTGAAGCACGAAGCGTTTGGAGGAGGAAACCTAATAAGAAGACCCATTGTCAAAGTTCAGGACTCTCAGTGTCTGTTGTCGTGCCATTTCTTTTCAACCTAGCACCATATCAATTACAGCTACTGTGTTAACAGGACAGCAAATGTTTTCTTAGTAAAAATATAGCGACAATCACAACTAGGCCTACTGCATGAAATGTTGCTTAATATTCATGTCATGTTTGGTTTGTAGTTTAAGTTCAATAAGTATACATGGAATCAAATTGTATTTCGAAATAATGCTCTTTATCTACTCTCTTATCTCTAAAAAGTTGTTTGTCAACAACGTGTAAGTAAAGGGGAATTGGCGCATTCGACTCACTCACACAAATGAATTAGAAGATTCAACAGACACACACAGACACACAGACACACAGACACACAGACACACACACAGACACACACACACACACACACACCACACACACACACACACACACACACACACACACACACACACACACACACACACACACACACACACACACACACACACACCACACACACACACACACACACACACACACACACACACACACACACACACACACACAGTGGATGATGGGGATGATAAAACAATGTAAGTCACCAGGTGTTCTTAGAATGTCACATTGTACAGCATATAGTGCTCTGTCTCTGTATCTCATCCTTTTATCCTTTCTCGCTCCTCTCGCTCTCTCGCCTTCCACCTCACCCTCTCTCTCTTTCTGTGCTAATGGCTACATTACCCAGACGCATCAGGACTAGCGAGGCTCTGTTGCCTTGCAGATTATACCTGACCCAATTTCTGCAACAGCCACCCTGTGTTCCGGGCAAATGGATGGTGTTAGACAACAGCAGTGATTTATGGGTGTCTCCAACGCCAGCAGAGAGTTGAGATGCAGAAGGATACATTTGTGACGGATAGTAAAGGCAGAAAGGAGAGAGAGAGAGAGACAGAGCGTTCATAAAAAGGAGCAGAATCTTTCGGTGAATGAAGCTGTTTATTAGTTCCGTAGCGGTCATGATGTCATCAGGTTTGACGGTTACATACCACTCTCATGGATGGATGTTTGCGCACCGTTGACTTGTAGGAAATCTGCATCACCTGTCACCTGGGGTTGTTTGATTTACTGGGCCAGAGAAGGAGATAAAGAGGGATGGAGAGAGGTGAAAAAGAGTGGAGGGATTGTCTTATGTCTCTCCTAAATGACAGTTGTGAATTACAAATTTTAATAGCTGGGCAATGAAAATGATTTGAAGTGGTTTTAACGGCAAAGAGACAGAGGCTAGTTTTGCGGTGAAGATTTGTTGAGATGATGTGTTGTGCCTAAGGATTCATCGTAGCTGCCTGCTAAAGTGAAAAGCAAGTGTAATTCACTTTGGAGGATAATTTATGATGGGAATAGCAGGGACGGGGTAATAGATGGAGAGAAAGAGAGAGAGAAAGGGAAGGAAATATGACATGCAAGAGCCTTCTTAGATCTCTTTTCATCGCCTAGAGGAAATCATTTTCACTATTTCAATAACTTACCCTTTAAATCATCATCAATAGAATGTTACTCAGAACGAGCACATAACAGTGTATGTTATTATTTGCCTCACAATGTTACAGTCGCTACAAACCACAAAGCGCATGTTCATGTTTTTCTGACAACATTCTTAGTATATATAACTTCGATTTTTTTCACGTCTACTTTAGAAACAAGATAATTCAATAACCCAGCTCTCATTAATGGGATTTCCAGTGGGGATGTGTGTATTTCTAAATTGGAGAAGAGGGTTTATGAAATACAACACCATGACAAGATACAGAACCATGGATCTGCCTCAAGACAAGAGTTTTAAAAGCGATCGCAATGCATTAAGCCAGACAACTCTCAATACCTGTTTTGCTGCTTAAATGAATTTGAGGAGAGCATAACAAGGTTCTGGAGCCCTGCCCTGTCATCCGCCTGACTTGACCAGCTCTTGTGTTTATCGGCTAATGGTTAAAAAGGAGAGCTTGGGACAGAAGTGATTTTTCATGATTCTGTTTTATATCAACTGGAAATGGAGGAGCTGAAGGGAAATCTTGTTTGCCCACCCCCCCCCCTCCCCTCTCTCCCAGCCCTTCCTCTTCCCTGCCGACAGAAATATTCAGCCATCCTGACAATGGCATTGACAACGTAATAGATGGACAGAACATAAGTATAAGAAATGAAAGATTGTAAAGGAAGCTGTTTCGAAGAAGAGTGTTTGTGCGAGCTACCAGGTAGTTCTTCAGTTATTTAATTTACGGTGCCATTAGGACTTAATGCAGTACATAAAGTCATTTAAGCAATAGCTTTTCAAATAAAAAATCAGACAATTACCTTTAACATTCTATAATGGATAAGGCGCACAATTTTGTGTTGTCCATTATGTAGGCCTATCTCTGTGGATAATAGGCAGATTATCTGGAAGGCTGAAGAGCGACTTAGAAGAGCTCAACCCTGCAACAGTTGTTTCATGAACACTCCTCCTCTCCCCCCTCAAGCCTTACCCGACCTCCCCCCTCCCCCAAGACCCTCTCCCTCAGAGAAAACCTCGGAAGATAAAGCCTGTCATTATTCTATTAAAGACCTACAATTTTTGTAATGGGGCTTACAGCAGTCGGCAGAAGTGCAGGCAGCTTCTTCAATATCCTGGACATTATTTGCTCGTTTAGTTAAATGATGTTTCTAATTCCCTCATAATTACTTGTAATGAGGCTGTCTCTCTCATTTTGACGTGTCTTCATCTTAATACAGAACGGCATCCTTTTTAGAGATAATTACCTCTCATGAGTCTGGGAGTGAGGCTGGGGTTTGTTGTGAGCTGCACACGCGGCAAATTGGCTTGTTTCCTGCCATCTTGCCTTCCCGCAAATTGGTAAATTAAGTTTCTCGGCTGGGGCATTAGAACTGTTGCGTTAGCTTTCCCGGCTCTCTTAAATGATCAGACCGGCTGACAGTTAGGTGCCTGCTGTTCCTCTTTTGGGGGGGTCTAGCTGTTGTTTGTTTTGCTTGTGTGTCTGGTATCTTATGATTTAAGATCTGTTCGTGGGTAGAGATTGCTGCACCTTCAGTGAGATGGAACATAAGTAAATTAGCTAATCAAATGATGCATGTTGTTGTATTCAACGTTGCATTCGTTTTCTAACACAATGATTTATTTTCCTTATGAAAGACAGACCAATGATGCACATCTCCCGTCCTTCTTGTCGACATATGTTATTCACCCCCATTTGCAAATCAACTGTCAAAAAACAATAAAACAAACAGTATAGGTTGCCAGACAAAATAATATTTCTTCTTTATGGCTCTCACATGATCAGGATTTGTGAGATCTGTGAGATGTAAACACTGCAGGCTGGGTCTCTCTTGCAGAGGACATGCTGGGTCTCTCTTGCAGAGAGCAGGCTGGGTCTCTCTTGCAGAGAGCAGGCTGGGTCTCTCTTGCAGAGGACAGGCTCGGTCTCTCTTACAGAGGACAGGCTGGGTCTCTCTTGCAGAGGACAGGCTGGGTCTCTCTTGCAGAGGACAGGCTGGGTCTCTCTTACAGGCTGGGTCTCTCTTACAGAGGACAGGCTGGTTCTCTCTTGCTGAGGACAGGCTGGTTCTCTCTTGCAGAGAGCAGGCTGGGTCTCTCTTGCAGAGAACAGGCTGGGTCTCTCTTGCAGAGAGCAGGCTGGGTCTCTCTTGCAGAGAACAGGCTGGGTCTCTCTTGCAGAGAGCAGGCTGGGTCTCTCTTGCAGAAGGCAGGCTGGGTCTGTCTTGCAGAGAGCAGGCTGGTTCTCTCTTGCAGAGAGCAGGCTGGGTCTCTCTTGCAGAGGACAGGCTGGGTCTCTCTTGCAGAGGACAGGCTGGGTCTCTCTTGCAGAGGACAGGCTGGGTCTCTCTTACAGAGGACATGCTGGGTCTCTCTTGCAAAGGACAGGCTGGGTCTCTCTTACAGGCTGGTTCTCTCTTGCAGAGAGCAGGCTGGGTCTCTCTTGCAGAAGGCATGCTGGGTCTCTCTTACAGAGGACATGCTGGGTCTCTCTTGCAAAGGACAGGCTGGGTCTCTCTTACAGGCTGGTTCTCTCTTGCAGAGAGCAGGCTGGGTCTCTCTTGCAGAAGGCATGCTGGGTCTCTCTTACAGAGGACATGCTGGGTCTCTCTTGCAGAAGGCATGCTGGGTCTCTCTTACAGAGGACATGCTGGGTCTCTCTTGCAGAAGGCATGCTGGGTCTCTCTTACAGAGGACATGCTGGGTCTCTCTTGCAGAAGGCATGCTGGGTCTCTCTTACAGAGGACATGCTGGGTCTCTCTTGCAGAAGGCATGCTGGGTCTCTCTTACAGAGGACATGCTGGGTCTCTCTTACAGAGGACATGCTGGGTCTCTCTTGCAGAGGACAGGCTGGGTCTCTCTTGCAGAGAGCAGGCTGTTTCTCTTTTTCTGTGTTCCTCCAAATGGCTCCAATGGGATCCTGCCACCACAGCTGTGGCTCAGCAGACCCGCTCCGAGGTTTTCATTTCTAAGTGCTGAGGTGTCGCAGACAGTTTGGCTCTACACGAGCCTGTTACACGCCGATTAAAGAGGGGGGTGGGGGGGGGAATGCTCCCTGGTGACCATGTACATTTACCCAAACCACAGAAAGGTCTAACGTTTACGCCTCGCCGATGACATGACCTTCAGACCAGGGCCCGGTTGCTGAGCTATATACTGGAACCTGTCTTGCAAAGCCCTGTAGAGACACACACACACACTCATGCACTCACTCACTCACACACTCACTCACACAGTTTTAGAGGCACACACACAGGAAGGAATCATATCTATCATATCGGAGAACACACCCTTAGCAGTGTCCTGTTCAGTTAGAAGATACTGCCATTACTGGGAAATGTATGAAAGGATATATGTTTGTCATGTATGTTGTGGGCCGTAACATGGTTTTGCCAGCTTACTGTCAAACTCACTGAATGATTATTAACAAGATACAAATATTCTAATTGCACGGTACTGTATTTTGCCAATTTTGTGTCTATCATACTACAGTACACACACAGATAAACAATTTTACAAAATAAAAAACGTTTACAATATTTTTTGGGATATAAATGCTATAAATCCAAGAATTTCTTTCTTAACGGGAAAGATAACTGTCCAAGAGGACCTGGGTAGATGCACTCTGAAGTGTCTCTTGTAAATACTGGTCTGTGATCTGGTGAGATTTGATAGCGCTGTCCTTTTGATAGAGACGGTTGATGTTTCTTTGTGAGAACCAAGTGGTCTCTTCCCCCTCCAGGGTGTGAAGAGAGACGATCCGTCACTTCTGCCTGTGTGTGTCTACTGACCATACACCCTGCAGTACTGCGCCCAGCAACACAATGAGCACGGCAACCTATCACCTAACAACTCATTAGGGACCTCTACTCTGGAAGGGAATCCATTGTCTTTGAGGGGTAAGATAAAGAAAGCACAGGGTCAGGGAAATCTGTGTGAAGTGTCAGTCAAAGACCCGACACACCTGGATTTAGTTTGTGTTGTTTCATATGAAACGGAGGTTTGGCTAGTCGAGTCTGTGTGTAAAGTGGGAGGTCTATTTTCACGTCTTCAAATCCATCACAATGACCTAAGAACTGTTAACAGTGTTTTAATTTCAACAACGTGTTTCATATTTGAAATTCCTCATATCTACGTTGATTAAAGTGACAGTTGACAGTTCAATTAAACAGCCCACAGTTTTTCTGCCTTTGGTCCCCCAGGATTATGAAGCATTTATGAGTCTTTGATATCACTCCAGTTTAGTAACACCTATCATAAAACGCCTGATGGTCTGCCAAAGTGTGTGTGTGTGTGTATGAGTGTGTGTGTGGGTGAATGTGTGTGTGTGCACATCTAGACGAGTGAGTGTATGTGTAAACGGGAACCTGGGATCTCTTTGAGAACACATTTGTAACCATTAGTTGAGTGTAAGGTTTCATGTGCAGAGTGCAGAGCCTCCGCGCTGGTATCAGAGTTTCTGTACGGCTCTGCCGGCCGACTGGAGGAGGACGGCGGTGTGGAGAGGAGAGGGGAGGGGGGGGAGCGCTGGAGCCTCCGAGTCCCACCGACGATGCATCACGGCAGGCAGGCGGTAACCCGAACCCCCCTCGCGGCCCTGCTGCGGCCTGGTACAGCACACTCCTCTCAGGCCTTCCATCACGCCCCAGGGATGCTTTTAAAGAGATTTGGTCAGCGAGAAAACAGCTCTTCAAAAGAATCGTCATCACATTAGAAAGTAATTAGTAGAGCCCCAAGGCAAAGTGTCCCCTGACTAATTCTGCCCCCCTAAAACAATCTGTCTTGGCCAGCAGGCTGCAGGATGGACAGCACGTGTGCTGTGTGCAGAGGGGGACAGGTATTTACAGGTATTTAGGAGGGGGTATTCCCATGCTTGTGAGAAACACCTTGAGGTCTTGGAGAAAGGTCACAGAGAAGATAATTAGCAGGGGTTCACAGCATGAGGGAGTTTCATGCAAGGTGTATGAGGGGGGGTTTACATTGTACGTGTGTGTGGATTTCACGGGTGATATTGAACAAAGTCATCAACATACAATTATACCTTCATTCATGTAATAATTTTTACAATCACTTTTCGTAACTTTTTACCTTATATCTGAGGATGTGTCATCTCACATAAAACACAGCACAATCCCTTTTGGAATCGTTTTGTGGTGTGGCTGGTTTTTAACGCGGACCCTCCTGTGATGGACTTCCCTCCCCTCTCTATACTGCGGGACTGGAGGTAAACTCTGTCAGTAGCAAACCACCTGTTCTCCCTGGCCTCCAGGGTCCACTGAGTGATTGGGCTTGGGCAGGGAGGTGAAAGGGCCTGGTTAAAGCTCAATGCTGCAGGGTGGGACTCGACACCACCACTCTCAGAGAGGAACAGCTCTCATAGCTTCAACACCCTTGAGCATGTCAGACAACACACTGAGAAAATGAATCTGGCCTGATAGATGAGAGAAGTGCTGTATCTAGCTTGGGAGATGTAAAAGGTGGGGCTTGTCTAGCTTCGTAAACACATTGGTCATGAAGACATGGCTTTTTGCTGCACTGTACGATGACCTAAAGTAAAAAATACGTTATCGTAAGGCTGTAGTTGTTAGAAATGTAGATGTTATTATCGCGCTGTAGTACTGGTTCACAGACATCTTGTGGTGGAGACTTCGAAATCTCTTTTGAACCATTGCTCCAGCATAGAATTCCTGCAGTTTTGTGTGTTGTTGATTTCCATCCATGATCAGTGTTTGTACCCTTGAAATGTTTACCTCTTGAAACCTGGGATGAAGACGGGATGATCCCTTCAAAGCGTGCTGGCAGGTGAACCGAGGCACATGGAGACAGTAAACACACACTTGTTAAACCAGTAAGACCTCGAACCCGCGCTAAGCAATTGGCCAATTAGGAAGTGGTCCGTCATGTCAAACCCATTTGCAAAGGGGAGGCTTAACCTAGCAGGTTCAAAGGTCAGGATCAAAGACTGTCCCCCGAGGGAACGAAATGAGTCCCTTAAAGAAACACTGATCCTCTGCTTTTGTAAAGTAATCTACTCATTACAATAAATCTCCAGTGCTGGGAAAAAAACCAGGACTGCTATAGCTACAGAGGCTATATGATAGCTTAGGCCCGAGGGCTCTCTCCTATTGGAAGATCTGTGGATAGAGGCTGGCTTGGTGGTAGCCGATAGGCTGGCGGTCTTTCATTTGCTCAGGTCGCAACCCTAGAGAGATATCACAGGTCTTAGTGGCGCGGAATGACCACTGCTGTGTGGTTCTTTAGCCTCTGGTGTGTAACGAGTTCCTTGACCTTGCCCGAAGATTAGTATCAGTGTCGGTATTAGTCTTGGGTTCAACTATCTCACCCTCGGCCCTCTCTCTCGGTCTTGTGTTTGTGTCTCACAAAAACAGGTCACGGTTGAGCGAAACAGACGCAACAAACCTTTTCATTGTGTTTTTTTCTTCTTCTGAGTAACAATAGTATAATTACTTGTTACACAATTACCATTGTGTTCAGACACTGCTATTCAGTGCATGCTGTGTTCTTTCCAAACTGACAAACTGACTTCAAATCACATGTGGTAAGTGTCCTGGATTCTCTAAACCTCAGAAATCCCAAAGAATGATCAGCCTATTCCTTTGAGAAGGGGATACCGCAAGCACCCAGGACAAACAATGGCTTTCAAAGTCTCATCACTCAAGAGAAGCCCCCGTACCAGTAAACATATTTTACCCTTTGTCACCTGTGGTGATATGGGCGTAAGTGATGCCTGTGCTTGAAAGAAAGAACAGAGATTCCAGTAGAGAAAGCGTATAGAAGTTCATCGGAGGGATTATCCGTGGCAGACTGTTGATTGACGCGTCTCTTCTGTAAATTGTCGCAGCCTGTCAAAGAAGACCAGAGATGGCTGTGGGGGGAACGCACAGACAAGGCTTCAAACTGTTCTCTCCCCCACCTAGTGAATTACAATGTCAGAGACTTTTTCAGGAACCCTCCTTTGTTCCTGCTCTCTACCTGGTTGTGTGATACTCTGTGGTACTCACTGAGCACCTACGGATGGCCGGGGGGGGGAGGGAGGGGGGAGGGGGGGGGGAGCGGAAAGCGATGGGAGTAGCAGTTTGTTCTTCCTGCAATTAGCATTCACGGTTAGCTAAGCAGAACTAATGCAGCGAATCTTTGAGTCTCGGGTTACTTGTTCCTCTAGCAGGAGTACCTGCGGGCCAGATTAAACTGTAGCGAGATGACAAACCCCCAGTGTATCCGTTACAAGCCTTTTATTATTAGCCGTGTTATTGGTAATTCCCTTTGAACGACCATGACAAAAAGCAGTGCATTGGGTAAAGCTAACCTCACAAAACAGGACAAGGCTTGGGTGTGGGCATTGGGCGAGTAATACCCTAACTTTGAGACAACAAACTAAGGAGGTATGTAGCCTCCTCTAAGTAGCATTAGTGCTGTGTCTGAGATGGATTCAGTGGCACAGGTACAAGGACTAACAGCCCACCTGCACCATGTCTACAACTTGTTTGAGGGAGGAAAGAGTTTCCTATGGCAACCATTACAGCTGTCAGTCAAGAAATCCATCTGAAGCTAAAGCGAGACGCGTTTTATCAGCTCTTCCACCTAACCTCTCTCTCCTAAACACCTCTCATCTTTCTTCATTTCCCCTCTTAACAAACTCCCGTTTAGGCCTCCTCGTGTATTTCTATTATTTCTAAAAATAGAGTTTGTTTTTTCAGAGCATCTCCGGTACGTTCTCTGGCATGTAGGTCAAGACAGCATGATCTCACGCCTGTCTTTTCACCGCGGCAGAAGGAGCATAAAGGCTGATGGTGACACCATTATAGGACACGGAGGAAGTCGCTGTGGTCTCATGAGTCTTAAGTGACATGACAACATGACCAACGTGTCATCGTTCTCACGCTGAGGGCTCAGGCTCGGAGTGTAACAGGCATGCAACGAACGCCATCTTGCAAGTTCCGTCAGAGGACCTGGCACTGTTCACTCCCATCACCGGGAGATCACTCCCACCGAGAGTCGAACTCGCCATCGCTGACTTCCCAAGCGCGAACGCTACCAACTACGCCAAAGAAAAGCTAGCGATTCAGTGACGCGGGTGGCTCATTACATACCTGCGGAGTGAGTTTCACCGATACACATCGGCTACATTAGGACGAAGCACATATCGTTCCTCATCAAACGTCTTTTTATAGTTCTGCTATCAGTGCTGAAGTCAAGCCTCGCATGGCGCTGAAGAAGATGATACACAAGTTGAATTTGTTGAGTTGACCAAGAAAGAGAAATCCGAATGTAGGATGGATATTTTCCTTATCCCCAAAACATGCCCTTTCACAGACCCTGTGTTGATCATATGGTCTGCTTGTTATCACTAACAGGTTTAAGTTTATCTCTGATCAGTTGCAAACAGTTGGAACAAATTGTTTTCATTGATCTGCTAATGGCTGCCACTGTAAGCAGGCTACTGCAAGTTTCACTGGACTGAAAAGACAAAGTTCCCAATCAATAGAACCCTTGGTTCCGTTTGTTCCACTGAATGATCTGATTCTAGGCCTGGGTGTCTCACTGTGTAAAAGTTCACCTGTCGATACAGACTCAAACGTAGCATGAAATCAGAGCAGCAGTTCTGCTTCTCAACACTGTGTTGAAATTGTAACTAACAAACTCAACCGTAATTGTGAGTAGGACAAATTTGCAGAAATTTGTTGTTTGGACTAGACTAAATTTGCACCGTATTCTAAATGCTTTATCTGTGGAAATGATTGGGCCACATTTTATCCAGTTCTCCCAGGCACTTTCATTGAATGAATGCTATATGCTTGTGTTTAACACGTCTCTGATTCACATGTTTTTAGCAGAACATTGCTAATGTTCAACTGGGCTTGGAGATGGAGGCAATTATCGAATTATAGACGAGTCTCGAACCGGCATGTAAATCACAGAACTCCAAGGCTGAGCAGTTATCAATGTGATGACGTAGCTGACTGGTGTATATGCATCAAGGCATCAAGGATCAACAGCATCCTCAGTATAATGACTTTCTTTATCTCAACCTACATCCTCATTGAACTGCCCATACCATTTCACATGCCAATCACTGCATGCTGTACTTACCTGAATAAAAAGATCGAAAAATAATCAAGGAAAAGGCCTTTCGTATTGAGGGAGGGGCACAGAGGTTTCAGTATAACATCTAAATGAGAAAAACAGATAAAAAGAGAGAGAGAAAGAGAGGTAGAGAGCGAGAGTTATAGACACATCTATACAGAGGGAGAAAAAAGAGCAGGACAGAGAGAAAGGGGGGGGGGCGAAAGAAAGAAAAAGAGCGAGAGATATAGATAGATACCTAGATAAAGATGGAGAGAGCAGTATAGAGAGAGTAGGGGGATAGAGAGAGAGAGAGATGCAGAGAAACTGTGGGAGGTTTAAGGTTACCGACTAATTTCCCTGTCGTTACCTGCAGACTGCGGATCCGGCCTCTGTGTTTTCAACAGGGAACGGTACAATCTGTTATACTGTAGTGATCACTGGCTCTTCCTCCACCAATGAGTACCTGTAATTACCTGTTTTCAAACGCAGTCGCGGAAGCACGAGAGCGAGAGGAAGAGAGAGAGAGAGAGATCGAGAGAGAAGGGAGAGAGAGAGAGAGACAGGGAGACGCGAGAGCGAGAGAGAGCGAGAGAGACAGGGAGAGAGCAATAGCAACGCGAACGCGCAGAGAGCTCTCGATCAGAGCGAGAGAGACAGCGATCGAGTACACGCGATCCTCCCTCGATCTCTCACTCCTCGCTCTCTCTCTCCTCTCTCGTACCCTCTCTCTCCCTCTCTCTCCCTTCTCTCTCCCTCTCCCTCTCTCTCTCTCTCTCTCTCTCTCTCTCGCTCGCTCTCCCTTTCTCTCTCTCTCGTACCCTCTCTCTCTCTCTCTCTCTCTCTCTCTCCTGGGCTATTACCCTAACAGGCTGTTGTGCCGCAGAGAGGAGGTGTGTGGAGAACAAGGCAAGCTTTTATGGACTCCCCGCCAGAGGCACTCCAAGCGACTCCATTTTGAAATTATCGGAACCCCTTGCTTTTGAAGTCTCTGTAAGCGCACCCTCCTATTTACGAGATGGCTATGTACTTAAAGGTCACAGATTGATCAAGAGGTCCTAAAGATGGCCTTTTCACTGAAAGCACCTCCATACTCTCGCTTCCACGGTCTGTATTGAGTAAAAAGAGAAAGATAAAGTGCATCTCTTTCCAGGAGCCAGAGGTATTTAGAGTTTAATGCACTATTTCATTTACGTTGGACAATGTTCAATTGTCCAGGGGATTTACATTCAGCACAGAACTTTTTTTTCATAGCCATTTTTCGGGTATTATTTCTTTTATTTTTTTGTCACACCTCGGTCATTCTAGAAATAAAAACCTCTCTCACTTTGGCACTGTCACCTCGATATGAAAAACGGGATATGTGGTCTTTCATTCAAATGGAGGACAGTGATTCAAACCCAAAGAGAAGTAAATGATCAAACTAATAGAAGTAAACAAACTGTTTACAAGCTCAACGAAACACATTTTCATTCCCTTTTGTGATTTGCTGTTGATCTCAAATATGGCTGAAAAAAGGACCGTGTTTTGGTGTGATGTGACTCAATTAAGTACTTAAAAATGTGGACGTCCCTACCCCATCTCTCTTTCAGTTTGTCTGGATAGTATGTCTACACTACTCTGTATCTGCCTTTGAGAAAGTGATAATGGTATCATCATGTTCTGACTCTGTCAAAGTGATTCTCAGTTTGATGGTCAACCACAGCCCAGCGGGGAGCACAGAGAGCCAGTGAACGTTTTTTTGTAGTTGTTGCATAAAACAAAATTCTGATTTAAAACGTGAGCCACCATCGGAACAAATGTATAATCAGCTGTTGATGCGAATGGACTGTGTGGCACTCGTACAGACTTTCAACCGAAAAAAACGACCATTCGAAGACTCAAAAAACTAGATGAATATTCACCACACGGATATTTGGGGGGAGTTGGACTAAACGCAGTGAGGTGTCGCGTGTTCTCCCGCATGTTTAGTGTAAACGGCGAGCCTTTTATTCAGCCGGGTATTTGTTTAACGAATGTAATCCCCTGATCCACTGTGTTTGTCTACATCCCCCCTCACTCAGAACACCAATGCATCATCACCAGACACACAAAGCCCCATTCATCATGTGCTCCCATAGAAAAAACCCTCTTTTATTATTATTATTGATAGCCAGTGCCTTTAGCCTGTCTATTTATTAGGTGATGGTAGATGAATGGGTGGCTGGGAGGCAGGAGGGTTTGACGGGTGCCATTTTGGCCCGGTGTTTTAAAACATGCAGGAGCCAGGAGCGTTCCCGTGGAGACCACACCGTCGTCGCCACGCAGACGTTTGCAGATTTATCGATCGCGGCGCTCACCGATAATCTGACGCGTGTCACATTTGACAACGTCATGACGACGGGGGTCCGGGTGGGGGAGGCTAATGAAAATGTTTTGGGGTGTGTGTGTGTGTGTGTGTGTGTGTGTGTGTGTGTGTGTGTGTGTGTGTGTGTGTGTGGGGGTGTGTGTGTGTGTGTGTGTGTGTGTGGGGGTGTGTGGGTGTGTGTGTGTGTGTGTGTGGTGTGTGTGTGTGTGTGTGTGTGTGTGTGTGTGTGTGGGGGTGTGTGTGTGTGTGTGTGTGTGTGGGGGTGTGTGGGTGTGTGTGTGTGTGTGTGTGTGTGTGTGTGTGTGTGTGTGTGTGTGTGTGTGTGGGGGTGTGTGGGTGTGTGTGTGTGTGTGTGTGTGTGTGTGTGTGTGTGTGTGTGTGGGTGTGTGGGTGTGTGTGTGTGTGTGGGTGTGTGTGTGTGTGTGGGTGTGTGTGTGGGTGTGTGTGTGGGTGTGTGTGTGTGTGGGTGTGTGTGTGGGTGTGTGTGTGTGTGTGGGTGTGTGTGTGTGTGGGGGTGTGTGTGTGTGTGGGTGTGTGTGTGTGCTGGTAGGTGATGTTGTTTTCTACAACATTAACCTTGCAAATGGCTGTCGGCTAACGGCTTTTCTCGCATGGATGATGCTTTTCCCCCCCCCACCCCCCCCCGCCCCCAACCCCCCACGCCATCACACCCCCAAACACACCACCCCTCCACTCCCGACAACTTTCTCATTGTTGACATTAACATTAAATAGAAAGCCCCGGCCATTAAAACAGTATTTATACACAAAGCTCAATTCAACGCATACGGCTGCGGCCCAGATAAATGGAAAGCGCATTACCATCACCGACAGCGCTTGTGGCAAAATGCTGAGTGATTTAAAAAGTGTCCTGGCTGTCTGTGAGAAACTGACAGATGAGCTAAAGATGATGTAAGGGCCTGGCGGTGGAGCAGCGGGAACGGAGGCAGAGTCGCAGGTCAGAGTTAAACCCCTCCGAAATGAGTAATCTTACGTAATAATATCCCCATGTGTCTTTATAAGAGTAGGCCCTGAACAAGCCGACAGCACGTTCACTACTGCGGTCTATGAAGGCCCAATAACAACGTTATGGATCCTGAGGTATAACCTGTCAGAGTGTGTTATTCGTTTAATTTGCGGGCTCTATCTTTCTGCTCGACGACATCAATAACAATGACTAACACCATAACTGCATCCGGAAAAAAACACACCAAAAAAAACGTCTAACATTGAGCATTGGAAACACTGAAAGCTCTTCTAGACGGGAACGCAATGGATATTCAACCACAGGCACATTACCAGGGTAAGACCCCACATGAACAAAGCCTGAATGACTATGGGCTGACTGTGGTCTTGTTTTATATTGTGTGGTAATTAACAGCTGTAGTCAATAGGAGGGATGGAGGGAGGGGTGGAGGGAGAAGGGGAACGGAGGGATGGAGGGAGGGGTGGAGGGAGAAGGGGAACGGAGGGATGGAGGGAGGGGTGGAGGGAGAAGGGGAACGGAGGGATGGAGGGAGGGGTGGAGGGAGAAGGGGAACGGAGGGATGGAGGGAGGGGTGGAGGGAGAAGGGGAACGGAGGGATGGAGGGAGGGGTGGAGGGAGAAGGGGAAACTGGAGGGATGGAGGGAGGGATGGAGGGAGGGGTGGAGGGAGAAGGGGAACGGAGGGATGGAGGGAGGGGTGGAGGTGGGTTATAGGACCCTGGAGAGGAGAGGGAGGTGAGAGGCCATGACAGACGCCATCTATCCAGGCTTGTACACACACCCAGAAGCCATTTCTGACCAGGCCATAGAACTGATGCATATTGATTGGTTCATAATAGTAGATACTGTTACATAGACAGCTGTTTGTTTGTTTGTGTATGTGTGTGTGTGTTTGTGTGTGTGTGTGTGACTCTATGTGTGTCTGTGTTCATCTGCAAGTACATACGTGTGTCTATCCATCATTTTAATAAAGCATAATTTGTATTTTTGCACATTAAGCAGCAAGGTGCTTGGGCTTTGCAAATGGCCCTCTCTCCGTTAATCTTTCACGAAGAATCACGGGAAAAAAGGAGAGATAAATGTTTGAGTGGAGAGGTTGAGGGCAACTCTTTCAGAGCTGCCCCTGCCGTCTCCGAATAAAAGCCTGAAAAGGAGCTCCAACGACGAGGCTAGAAGTGAGTCTGACTGGGCTTTGAAAACGCTGTCTCCTCTCCAGGCCTGGGTGCTAATGCATGTGACTCAAAGCCTGCAAACGAGGAAAGAGAGGGAGAGAGAGAGAGAGAGAGGGAGAGAGAGGGAGAGAGAGAGGAGGAGAGAGAGGGAGAGAGAGGGAGAGAGAGGGAGAGAGAGAGGACTGGTGCTACTAAGCACAAAAGGCTCCAAGGTGTGCACTCGCTATTCAGTAATTGGCAAGAGAAGCTTCATATCACTCTGTGATTTCCTGTCTTTTTACCGGCTTTGGCAATCCTGATGCTTTTAATAGGGACTTGAGTAGAGGCTATTCTGTGAGGCCTTCTCTCCCCCTCTCCCCTCTGCCGCCCCCCTATCACCCCCCCCGCCCCAAAACACCAACCTGCCCAGCCGTTCTGCACTTACTCCATAAACCCCTCCTCTTGAAAATAGGAAAAGAAAAAAGCATTAACCATATTCTTTCTGTCATTCTCCTTTTTGAATACCTCCAACCCCTTTAGCTTTAATCATTTCTGCATCCGGCTCACTCCAAACAAGACAAGCTATTTTCTTCATTCAATTACACCCCGGACAACATCAAAAGTGAAAGGACTCAGGAACACTGAGCCAAGAAAGAGAGCGAGAGGGAGAAAATTGTGAGGCATCTTCATCACAAATAATGCTCTGACTGCTTTGAAGGCTATTTTATTGAAAAACCAGTCATCTAAGAGATGGTTCAGACTATCACAAAATGTTTGCAGTCTGTTCCCCATCCGCAAGCACCTCTCTCTCCCCAGACGGATTGCAGGACAGAACCAGAGACTAGGAGAAATGGGCCTGCAAATTATTACATTTCCAGCGAATGCTGCTTTCATTACCAAGGAAAATATATCAAAAGGTACTTCAGTCCGAAAGGTATTTTAATAATACATTACTTTCGCCGTAACTACTCTTAACCTTTAGATACAATGCATTTTGGATGAATGCAGCTGTCGGGGGGCTAGATGTTCAGGTAATGAGACATCCCTCTGTTATTTACAATTGTCTGTCTGAGATGTTGGGGTGTGGAGGGATGGGCTTGGGTCTGCCGCCCGTGGTACTACAACCACATCCTTTAGTGTACGTCGTACTTTCACAAGTTCAAGCCACAGACGAGCTCACCCTAGATGTCCAATTGAGGGGCGGGGCTTTGCAACACTTATAGATATTTTTATATTCAAATGCACGCGGGCACGACGCTGAAATAGGTCACTTTTTCTCTCTAAAGTAGCACTCAATCCATAAACGCGAACCAATGTTAAAATGCGGTCCCATTTTTCATCATTGTCCAAATTGCTCATGTTGTTGCAAATGCCGGCCAGTAGATACAAATCAAGTAGGAAATGTGTGAACGACCAACAGAGGTCAATAAAGCATGTCCACAGTTATAATGTGATTGATTTTTCTCCCAAGCTCTTTCCATATGGGATTGGGCTGCACGCACACTGTCGATGATTACACACAAAATCTGCTGATGGTTAATCACAGTGGCTAGAGGGTGAGCACTTTACCCCGTCTCTCTCTCCTTCTCTTCGGTCCCACTCGTTTTCTCTCACCCAGCTGATGGTCAGGGAGGTCAGCGTGACATTCATGCATCCCAGAGCCGCATCTCGAGAGGTTAGAGGTCACAGAGAGGACTTCTATCAGGAAGGCGTGCGCACTGTTCGTCTCTCCAAGAGCCTCCACTCTCTGCTACATTGGAACACTCTCCACAGACCGTCATTATATCAGTAGCGCTGCGTCGGATCTGGGGTCAGTCCGACGTGACGAGCAGGACGGCTGTTTCTCGAGGGTCCTCCACCCAGGAACGCTATCTTTGGCTGCCAGAGGAAACACAAACAGTAAACAGTGAACACAAACAGATACGTAAAGCCACTGGCTTATATTCAAATGGATATTTAGGGGCCTCGGGAGGAAGAAGAATAAACACGTATTTGTGCCTGAAATACTGAATCTGATGATTTGTTTCCAGGTCTCGTTGGTCGACAGCCACAGCAAAACACACACACACACAAACATACAATATATTTTCTTGTCTACAAAAGGGCAATAGCGCTCAATTGTAAACCTTTGTTCTTGAAACTAATGTTATTGGCAGCTTGGTAAGGGTCTACAGTTATCAACAGTTACTTTCAGTCAACAGGAGACAGAGACCGAAAGACAAAGAAAAGATAAGGAAACAACTGTAATGGTTTACTTTTAGTAACATCAAAGAAGACAATGAGGTTGTAGGTAATACGCTGTTGAGTAGAGAGAAGATAAAATAATACCTCTTTGGCGTGTGTGTAAGTGTAATTTGAACACCTACCCAGAGAGAATAGTCTATGAACAAAGACACACTGTTATTAAGTACCGTAGTTAAATCTAGATGCTCTTTAATGCATTTCAAGCATTTAAAATTTCCCACTTTCATTATACAAATTATTTCTGTACTCTACCCTTTGAAGAAAATAATTATCTCCCGATGAATGTTAACAGTTCTGAAAGACCAGACCTGAGACCGTTAATGGGGATGTTAGCTGGCAAAGTCGCTAATGGACGACGCTAATTATTGTCGGCTTGCCAGGGCCTCACAGAGAGAAGGATCAATATGTAACGCAGGCGTTGCACTCCAGTCATTCATACAAGTCACATGATGACATCGCTTGAAGCGTGGCACCACACAAGAGAGCATGGAGGATGAGGAGTGCGAGCGTTCTTCTCTTTCATTTCCACCAGACGCCGTCTTAAAGAGGATACCTAATGGTTGGATAGAGGCTCGCTGGACGTCAGGCCGAGAGAGGAGGAGTGTGTGAAGGATGTGAAAAGAGCCGTGTGTGATATGGGTCAACACAAAGAAATAAAAGGAGAGCAACAATGGAATAACGTAAGAGGGCCGAGCGAAGCTTTAACCCCTTTGAAACACCCTCTTGAAAAAAAGCTTGGGATCTCTCATTTGGTGTGCGCTATTGATGACATCTTGTGTCATAATGGATGGACATTCTATAGGTCAGAAACGCTGGTAGTACGTCGTCAAAATGGAAAGTTCTGTCAGTTGTAGTCCGGGGTCCTGCAGCTACTTGTAAGCATAATAGCGGCCATGTTTAGGCCACCGCCGTAGCAAACAGGCTTGTAACTGAAGTCTGCATATTGTGATCAGCCATACAGGTTTCAAAGCCTGATCTGGGGTAGGTGTGGGCAGGCAGCCAAACAGGCAAGTGAACATTCAACCTAAACATCTGAACAGGTAACAAGATCTTCCACAGCTTTGGAGGTAATTTAGCCAGGACATGGCACACTTTCTTTCGGCAATATCCTGCTCTGCTCTGCTCTGCTCCCCAACCCAACCCCGCCCCCCGTCCCAGGAGACGTCCATTGATCTACTGTCTGGTGAGCCCAGTGTCTCCGATCTCAGGCTAATTCCTGGAGGGATTGGTTTTCCCTTGCTACCTTGTAGTTGGGAGTCCTGTTCCTGCCCCTTCCTGATTCTCCCGCCCTCCATCCGCCACAACACAGGGGGACTCCTGGACGACAAGGACCCCTTTGTCCCTCAGCGGAGCCGGAGGCCCCACTGAGGGTTAGGGGGAGAGGGGGGAGAGGGGGAGAGGGGGAGGGGGGAGAGGACGAGGGGGAGAGGGGTGGGAGGAGAGGGAGGAGAGGGGCGGACGAGGGGGAGGAGAGGGGGGAGAGGGAGGAGGAGGGCGGGAGAGAGGGGGGAGAGGGGGAGGAGAGGGGGGGAGGGAGTGGAAGAGGGGGATGAGGGAGGAGGAAGGAGACGGGGATGGAGGAGAAGGAGAGGGGGAGAGGGGGAGAGGGAGGAGAGAGGAGAGGGGGAGAGGGGGAGAGGGGGAGGAGAGGGAGGAGAGGGGGGAGAGGGGGAGGAGAAGAGACGGGTGAGAGGGGGATGAGGGGGGAGGACGAGGGGAGAGCTGGCGGACCGAGAGGAGAGGGGAGGAGAGAGAGAGGGGGAGGAGAGGGGGGAGAGGGGGGAGTAGGGGAGGAGAGGGGGAGAGGGGGGGAGAGGGGGGAGAGGGGGCAGAGGGGGGAGGTGGAGAGGGAGGAGAGAGAAGGAGAGGGAGTGAGAGAAGGAGAGGGGTCGTGAGAGAGGGGGAGAGGGAGGAGGAGAAGGATGAGAGGGAGGTAGAGAAAGACGAGGGGGGAGATGGGAGGAGAGGAAGGAGCGAGAGCGAGAGGGAGGACGAGGGAGGGAGGAGAGCGGGGAGTGGGAGAGGGAGAAGAGGGCGGACGGAGGGGGAGAGGGGGAGGAGAGGGGCGAGAGGGCGGAGAGGGGGAGGAGAGGGGGAGAGGGGGAGCGCGAGGGGGAGGAGAGGGAGGAGAGGGAGCGGGACGAGGGGGAGGGAGAGAGGGGGAGGATGAGGGGGGAGAGAGGGAGAGAGAGGCGAGGGGAGAGTCGGGGAGAGGGGGAGGAGAGAGAGGAGAGGGGAGAGGCGGGAGAGGGAGGAGAGAAGGATGACGGAGGAGAGAAGGAGAGGGGGAGAGGGGGATGAGAGGGAGGAGGAGAATGGAGAGGAGGGAGAGAGGAAAGAGAGGGGGAGAGGGAGGAGAGAGAAGGGAGAGGGGGGAGAGGGAGGAGAGGGGAGGAGAGGGAGGGAGAGGGAGGGAGAGGGAGGGAGAGGGGGAGAGGGAGGAGAGGGAGGAGAGGGAGGGAGAGGGAGGAGAGGGAGGAGAGGGGGAGGGGGTAGAGGGGGGGAGAGGGGGGAGAGAGGGGGAGAGGGGAGAGGGAGGAGAGGGGGGAGGAGAGGGGGGAGAGGGGGGGAGAGGGAGGAGAGGGGGGAGAGGGGGAAAGGGGGGAGGAGGGGGGAGAGGGGGGAGAGGGGGGAGAGGGAGGAGAGGGAGGGAGAGGGGGGGAAAGGGGGAGGAGAGAGAGGGGAGAGAGAGAGAGGGGGGAGAGGGGGGAGAGGGAGGAGAGGGGGAGAGGGGGAGGAGAGAGGGGAGGAGAGGGGGGAAAGGGGGAGGAGAGGGGGAGAGGGAGAGAGAGGGGGAAGAGGGGGAGAGGGAGGAGAGAAGTAGAGGTAGGAGAGAAGTAGAGGGGGGAGAGGGGGGAGAGGGAGGAGAGAAGGAGAGGGTAGGAGAAAAATAGAGGGGGAGAGGGAGGGAGAGAAGGAGAGGGGGGAAAGGGGGAAATGGGAGTAGATTCTGGTCTCAGTTCTATCCAGGTTTGTTTTGTGTTGAGCTTCACTTGTATGTGTTGATGGTTGATCTTTGGGGCCCTGTCCGTCAACCAGACCTTTGATGTGACTCCTGAACTGTGACATTGCCAACTGTCGCCCCTAAAGACAGGTTTCCTTATTACATGTTTCCTGTATTCCTGATATGAGGTCAGATCAAGCTGATAGTGTCAAACATAATCATTAGTGCCATGCTGGAATGGTGCGGTTGGAAGATGGGCTGGTGGTCTGTTGTACATGGTTCTGTTTTTCTGCTGTGCTACAAATCATAGTTTAAAGAGATCATGGTCAATAGAGGTCAAATAAATCTTGTTTTCCATTGACAATTGTATATGGACGATGTCCTCACTGGACCTTTGGTATGTTTACACAGTGAATATGAACACACTAACAGTACCAACAAAACATCGAATATAAATGCCTGTAATGTATACAAACAGTGTTTATGACAAACCTCAGAATGAGCATTCAGACATACCCCAATACCGAACACCCCTTACGCACATACTTTACTTTCCCTCATCTAGCCAAAGCCCTTCTCAAATCTGTCTCAACAAAAGTCTCAGATACACCAGTGAGTCTTATTTTCCTTTCATTGTAGCAGACGGACAACAACGCATACAGGAAACAGAGCAGAGAGACAGAACATCCTTTAATTTCCATATAGATGAGACGGTGTGCGATGAAGTAAGCAAGTGTGCATTTGATCACAAAGCACAGTGGTTTTCATCTTGATGCTTCAATATTGTTCAAAGTGGTTTGCGAATTATCCAGAACAAAACGCTATGTAGAGGTGATGTGCTCTGCATTGTCATTCTAAAGGAGTACTAATAGGTTTCATCCAGTGTCGGAACACTTGAGACAGGATGGAGGTTAAAGATACAGGGAGATTGAGGGCGAAGGAGGCGTCCTTCAGTAGTTTTTATAACCTTTATTTTTCTCCCTCTGTCATTATGTTACTCTGCACTCATCACGTTCGAGAGCCTTTTGGATTTAAGGGTTTTTAAAGTATTTTATTTATTTGTTCGGACAAATAAATAAATTGTTAAAGATTGCTAAATGATTACTCTGCAACTCCTGGTGAATCATCGTGTCTTATGTAAACACAAAACAAGTTCATTTAAATCATGCAAATTAAGGATTTGTGCCATATTTACAAAAAAAAAGTTTTTTAACTTCAACACTTTTATTTTCAAGTGCCAGAAATAGTAAAACACAACAAAAGTGTTAAATTGAGACGAAATAGTGGAACCGCAGTTCCAGGTGGCTTGAAGATGGAGTTCATTCAGCGAGATCACATCAGGACATGAAAGCCTTTCTTTCTATCCCAACAACCCTACTCGCGTTCGCCTGAAGCACAGATGCTCGGATGAAGGAAACTCGGTTAGTGACAATCCAAGCCTCTGGTAAGTGGAGTACAGAACTGTTAATGCCACTCAAGTGGCCATAACAAACTTCTGAAGAGACATAAGATGCAGGAATAAAACAGAACAGTCTGTTTTGGACATGCTGAGTGAATGGAGATTTCTAAGATGATCCTGATACAATGAATAAAAGCAGGACTGGAACCACACATTAGCAAGTTATGACCATTCAAACTTCTGGATGAAACACAATCAGATGTACTCTGTGACATATCATGGCAATACGCAGGACATGAGTTCTGTATTAGTTTTCTCTGATGAAATAAAATTACCACATGTATTATACCAACCCTGTAAGATGGATCAATGCAAACCCTGATATGAAGGCTTGTGATTAGTATCCTATCAACCCCAGTTGCCTATCACTTCTTAAAATAAGTGAACCAGCCTCCAATTAAAAACAGCCAAGGCAATATTATATGCTAATATCCCTGTTGAATATAACTTTTACCCTCTCATAAGAGGTCAGATGTTTTAATCTCTCTCAATTAGCATAAAGACAGAGTACTACAGCAGCGAGCACCACTGGAGCAAACGAGCCCGCCAATTTAATTTGTAATTAATGAATGCTTTAAAGTGCTAGCAGGCACTGCAATTGTAATTCAAAACAAGAGAAAATTAATCACATTAATTGCTGCGAGAGAAAGTTAGCATTAGCATAATTGAAGCAGAGAGGATTAAAGGGCATTGCAGTGTAGGGGGCATGAGTACCGTAGTCAGAAATCCTCTGCGGAGGAAATTGTTTGTTAGTTTAATTAATTAGCCTCTGTATTCAGCACTAACATACATCCTAATCATACTTTTTTAACTTTAATAAAAAGTAGCGTATCTAAAAATGTAATAAGGTGATCATTGTTGTGTCAAGTGATTCCCCAAATGTTAATTATTGGGTTGATTCTTCATTGAAACTGAACTTTTAATCAAATATTGTCAATCAAAAACTCTGGGTTCCACTCCAATAGTCTCTTAATTTCTTCACTCGTTCAGTTGTATTTGTTGCAGACCTGAATATCCAGCAACATTTATCCTAACCGCAGACCTGAATATCCAGTAACATTTATCCTAACCCAGGGAATGATTGTGATGATAATTAAGGACAACGTATCTGTTGCTTCCAGAGCATCTGTTGCCAGTGTGGAGGTAGCCGACTTAGCCGAGAAAGACCCGGAACATTAACCGCCACAAACCGAAACTACAGATGGACTCCATCGTAATGGTGTCATTATACGCTGAATTAAAAGGCGGGTAAATGGAAGTGTTAAAATTTAAATGACTCGAAAAAAACCTACATCTCTCAAAGCCCAGCGGTCTTTAACGGGGCCTCTGACACAGGGAATGGGATCGTAGCCGCGGTGATGAGCATTAATCACACGTTCATGAAATAGTAATGAAAGGATGAATAGTACAGTAGGCTGGCAGTACACATCATACAGAGAACACGCTGGAACAGGCTGGCAGTACACATCATACAGAGAGCACACAGGAGGTAACAAGCTGGCTGGGGTTAGTCCTTCATCTCCTCATACATCCATACTTCTTACCGATGCGGTTAACTACGGCGGTTAACTACGGCAAAACATAACACATGTACTTGTAGCATTACAGTAAACGACTCGTGACACGCGTTTCACAGGCTTCGTTTCTGTTTCCTGACACGTTGATGTGAAAATAAGGAATATGTATTTAGACCGGAGGCCTGTAGGGGTCATGACCCTGAATGAGACCCTTTGACCTATGTCTAGGCCCCGACAGACACCCCACGGTCTTGACCTTTACCCTTCGACAAGCTGTTGAGTCAAAGGGTCGCCCTGGACTCCTGTCTCTAGAAGGTCTGTCCGGTTACGATCGATGGAGCACAGAAGATGAAGAGGGAATCGCAGCAGGGTTGGCACAAGGTGATCTGGGGTCTTTGGAACTCTCTGCGACTTGATCTTGTGATATGAACCTGAGCTTCTCCTAGGTCTGTCCGCCTTTGTGTTTGAAACATCTATGATATTAACGCTTCTTCGTATTTGCCACAGTACTAGCAGGCCTTTTTCAGAGAACTTCGAGACGCCCATGTTAGCAACTCAACTAAATGATTGTGAGACAAGGCCATTTAGAATTTTTTTGGGGTGAGGTAAAAAATAGTTTTTTCTTAAAATTTCAGCAGCACATGATTGTTGGACTCATCAGACTTTTAGAGCAATTTCTAGTCTATCCTCTGAAAAAAAAGCTTTCAACTAAAGTAATACAGGCTCTGTTCTTGATAGAAGGCACAGACTGTTCAGTTTTGAGAGAGGTGGGGTCGGACACTCTCACGGCTCTGAAGAGGGCGCGAAAAGAGAGAGTTTGAGCTGGTCCCCTCTAACCCCATAATTAAAAAGAGAGAGGTGAGTTTTGACAAAACGCCATTATCAAAACAACTCTCCTAAAGCTATTTAATGTGATTTATCTCCAGCACTAATAGCAGCTAATGTAACTGAGCATCTCTGCCCATGATTATTATTAGGACAAATGTTGTATTTCACATATTAATCATAATGATATGGTTAGCTTTCATCTATACTTTGGAAGCCATCTCCCACCTACCTCCCCCGTTCCCCCGGCGCCCCCCTGGCGCCCCCCCACCAACACTTTTATGTCAGTGACTCTACTCTCACTCACTCTCAATCTTTCAGCAAATGGGATTTCGATTTGGATGTTTTTCTTCAGACCTGCAACTGCAGGTCTCCACTGCACGCATTTATGTGCATTCAACTTTCATCTTTAAGATGATTTTGAATGAGTCCCCTTATCACCCACCCTTTCCTGTCCTCCCTCTCTTCCTCCCTCTCCCCAGTGTCTCTCTATCATGTTTATCTTCCTTGACAAAAGCTTCATTAGTGAGCTTCAGCCACCTAGGTAATTGGGCCCATTTATTTCAAAGGTACATTTAATGGTGTCTCTTATTTGTCAGGACCGCTGTGGATTAAAGTAGATCACAATGGCCCCTTTCTCTCACTTCTATTTTCTTCATTTTAGAGGTGGTCAATTTTTGAATTATTTCTGCTTTTTCTTTCATCTGCAGCATGCGATAAATTGTATGGACCTTTTAAGTTAATAGTGGCGGCATTGGTAGGTGTGTGTGTGTGTGTGTGTGTGTGTGTGTGTGAGCATGTGTGTGTGTGTGTGTGTGAGCACACGTGTGTGTGTGTGTGATGTCCAGAGCTACTTCTCTCACCGCCATGAAGGGGGTCACGGCAGACACCCCAAAGCCTTTTATTACCCCCCCCCACCCCCCGAAAAACATCAAAAGCTCCATAAGCAGCCAAGGTGGGCAGAAATGACTTTGTGCGTGATGTTTCCCTCCCCTGTTCACTCTCTCCTTTATGTCCGTAATTGCGGGTGATTATTTTAACTGTGAAAAGGGTAGCAGGTAATAGAGGCTGATTAAATCCAATGGACAGCCTCCCAGAGCCCCTTAAGACACGGCAGTGTAATAACACGGTGGTCATGCATCACCTCCACAGCCCATCCACTCACCTTGTTTTCCATGACACGGAGGCCAGATGCAATTTAATGCATTTATTGTAGTGTTCGTCCTTATATTGACAGCTGTAAACAGTTGTGGTTAAATTGATGCTCGCTGCAACGCGATGGTTGGCTGAGGTGCGGTCGTGTTGTGTTACAGGGATAAGACATGCCACTCCTCAACATGAAAAGTCCCTGGCAGTGACACACACACAGACACACACACACACACACACACACACACACACACACACACACACACACAGACACACAGACACACACACACACACTAGGAGACTAATCATACAGTATAACCCTAGAAATGATATACTATCATTTGGCAACCACAGGCTAACACAACAGGGATTAGTGTCTAGGCTGAAACCATTTTTTGGTATCAAAGAACCCGACACGAAAACTATTACTGCCAAGCAGAATGAAATCCTCATTCTTCATGACTGCTCCAGACATGGCAAGATGCCAGCTAAACATATCCAGTTAAAAAGGCCGTCGCCAACGACGCAGTGACAATGGATTTATGGATTATCCGCGATTTCTCATTGTTGATTCATCATTTTTGGTCATCAAACCTCCTGAGATAACCTGGTCTGGTTCATCTCAGACGTCCTGAGATAACCTGGTCTGGTTCATCTCAGACGTCCTGAGATAACCTGGTCTGGTTCATCTCAGACCTCCTGAGATAACCTGGTCTGGTTCATCTCAGACTTCCTGAGATAACCTGGTCTGGTTCATCTCAGACGTCCTGAGATAACCTGGTCTGGTTCATCTCAGACGTCCTGAGATAACCTGGGCTGGTTCATCTCAGACGTCCTGAGATAACCTGGGCTGGTTCATCTCAGGGCTCGAGGCCTCGGTGTCATCCTGGATCGTGTCCTATCGACTCGACCAAGTTTCAGACACCGTCCACGTTTTCTAGCCTCCAAGATGTTTAGAACTACGCTACAAATGAACGTTACACACAGAGAGAGACGTCTGGTTTCCAGGACCAGACGCACGTGCACACCCCTGCCGACGGGACCAGACGGCCCGGTTCCTACTCCTGTGAAAGTTGTATTGGCCCGTTACTCTGAGGAAAACAGGACCTACGTCTGCGTATACGATAGCCTGCAGATAGCCTGCAGATGGTGTTGTGTTTTCCTAAAGCAAACAACCTCAAAATGAAATTACCATCCATACGGGAAGCTTTGGAGTGAATTTCAAATGTGATCTGTATTAATGAGCCGACTGGTAGAGAAGGGAGCAGAGTAGAGTAAGCAGTGTGCAGGTGCTGGGCAGTAGCTGCTATAAATCACATCTCTACTCAGTGCTATTAGCTCTGGAAGCTGTCGGGGGGGGGGAGGCTAGACGGCCTCTATACCATCCCCTACAGAGACGGGGTCGGGATGGGGGGGGCTTTTCACACAAGTAAACAACTTTGCTAGCCCGGAGGGCTCCCCCCCCAACAACACCCCATCCATTAAAACAGGGAAGAATGAAATAAAGAAGGAAGGCAGGAAGGAAGGAAACAAACATTTATTTACTGTCTGGCCTCCACGCTGTCACTTTTCCAGCCTTTTTTAGGGGGTGATTTATGTTTGGTTGATGGAATCCGGAGGTGAATTGATTGGGGCAGGTTGGCTGTGATGGCTGGTGTGCAAAGTACAGGGAGGGTTGGTAGTGTTGTGAGGGGCACTGGGATGGCTGGAAGGGGGTGAAGGGTTAGGACTATATATATCAAAAGTTATAGTATATGTATGTGTACTAAATGATCCTGTCTTTAGTTTTACACGTTGTTGTATAAGGTGGACGTGGTCGTTTCCAATGCAGACACCTGTGTTGTAGAACTCCTTATCTGTCATCTGCTCGACTTGTGGCTTGCATAATAAGATGTGATTATTTTAAACCATTGTGGTCTGCCAGCCACGGAACATGAATATGAGAAGCTCTGCCAGCCACGGAACATGAATATGAGAAGCTGGCATTCCAGACGTCCTCTCTAGAGAGCTGTCTGCAGGTGATGGGGATGGAACGGGCCACAGGAAGTGACACGTGACAGGGGATATAACCGTCTTCGACGCTTCACATCCCACAACGCAGTTATTTCGTTTACGACACAGTTTGAATAATCGCACAATCCACAAGATACTACAATTATAGTATTGCTGTATATAAAGATGTATTCTTATGACCAGGATTATGATTAAAGTTTGGGTCAATAACAGATTAATCATGAAAACGTATCGTGGAATGCGAACCCCATCAAAGATATCTTGATATATTTCTTTAAGACGTAACCCTAACCCAAAGCTTTGGCTCTCTTGATGTTTTTTGGCAGGTACATTTGGCCCAAGCTAGTGTTGTTGTGTCTGGTTGGTCAGTCACAGACATTGTCTGAGATGTAATATGCAGTATAAGGTAACCATGGCTTCCAGGTATGGTGGCTTATTACACACATCATGCCTGGATGTGTCACTGCTATGTTAGTCTGTGCCATGACATCAGATTCACACTCTTTGACCAGGAGGTTCTTGGTTACTATCCACTGTATTTACTATCAACGTTAAGCTCTGTGTTGTCTGGACACAGAAGTCCTCAGCTTTACAGCAGCTTTTCAGTGACTTTCAGTCGTTTTGGAGTCTCAACGCCAGTGAGAGTGGAGATGAGAAAACTTGGGGGGGGGGTCTGTGTAGGAGAGAGAGGGGAGGCTGAGGGGAGACTCGAGCGGGATCTGTGGAGGACAGAGAGGGGGAGGCTGAGGGGAGACTTGGGGTGATCTGTGGAGGAGAGAGGGGGAGGCTGAGGGGAGAGGAGGGGTGACTGTGGAGGACAGAGAGGGGGAGGCTGAGGGGAGGAGGGGTGATCTGTGGAGGAGAGAGGGGAGGCTGAGGGGAGACTCGAGCGGGATCTGTGGAGGACAGAGAGGGGAGGCTGAGGGGAGACTTGGGGTGATCTGTGGAGGAGAGAGGGGGGAGGCTGAGGGGAGAGGAGGGGTGATCTGTGGAGGAGAGAGGGGGAGGCTGAGGGGAGACTCGAGGGGATCTGTGGAGGACAGAGAGGAGAGGCTGAGGGGAGAGGAGGGGTGATCTGTGGAGGAGAGAGGGGAGGCTGAGGGGAGAGGAGGGTGGAAGACGACTAGAGAAGGAGAGGTACAGCAAGCGATTACAGGGAGACAAAGACAGCCCTGTCTCGCTTGTGACAGCTGCTTCTACATCAGGACACACACACGCACACACACACCATTCCAACCAGACACGGGAATTTCCCCTCCCCCCCCCACCAACACACACACACACAGACATCATCCATTTGTCCCTTTCTTTAATTATATATTTTTTTCAACCAGAGACATGGAAATAATAACAGCCAACAACAACACAACAAAGATGCGTCTCTGTCCCTCCTCCTCTCGTCCCTGCATCTCCCAACAGGCTCTCTGGTCTGGCCTCTTCACGTCTGTCCCAACGGAGGGAAAGAGATACGCCTGAATCACGCAAAGAATGCTACAGGGAGGTTTGGTGTGGTCTAGTCAACCTGCCTGCCAAGGAATCTGGAGACGCCCGTCCTCAGCAGGTATTTGGTGTCGCAGACAAAGTCGGTTTTTCATTTCGTTAGATTATTCCGACACTTTGAGACAAGCGGCCAGCTCACAATAGAATCACAGATGAAGCATTCGCTCGTTTATAGAGGTTTACATTCCTGAGATAAGCAAAGGTTGAGTTGTTGACAATGAACATTGTCTGGGCCTTGCCCAAACGACTGCTCACCTGTGGAGTTTCCCCTTCCTTCACTCACCTTTGAGGTTTTAATAAGGAAATAAAACAAGTCAGGTCCTTCTGCCTTTTACAACAACCTGTGTCAACGTATGACCAATGTCAAATTCCTCCATCGGCCATATTTCGCACCGTCCTCACAAACATTTAGATTCCTTCTTTGTACTGAGATTACCCTGGACAGTCACCAGGGCTCTGCCCAGAAGCTCCTGTGCATTGTTGACCGATATCTGTGTATAGAGAGGGGCCTACACAGATCGGTTTACCCACCAAGAGAGTGTCAGAGACCCTGAGGGTGCAAGCTAAGAGTTCGGCCTCGCACTTGACGTGACCCAGTGTGTTGTTTTCTCTCCCCCTCCCCCCTCCCCCCTTCTCTGTCAGCCTGTGGAGCGTTGTCGTGACATCCACTGTTGCCACCGTGACAGTCAAGCTGATGTCTCCAACTGCCACCATTCTCAAAAAAAAATCTTTCCCTCCCAGAAGAAGAATGTTTCACCTGTAAAAGTATCGTAATTGATGTTCTTTTTTTACAGCTCTTTTCTGGTAACCTGATACTGCTGTTGTGAATATGCTTATCTGAGAGGACATCTAAATGAGGACAGCTCTCTTTCACCCCAGAAACTGTACTTAGGAAGTTAAATGAAACCCAAGATGTGCTCTAATGAAATTCAAATGGTAGAATTAGAAGGAAAGAATTGATTACAGTAAAGTGATCGTGCACATGAATTTGAACTGGCATTTGTAACCCTGCAGTTTGGTCTTCTGGTTTACACTCTCCAAGCTCACAGAGGTCGTCTCCAACTGAGCACACCTGCATGGTCTCCGGAGATGAAGTGATAAGGTGGGGACTTGAAATCCTACACACCTGTATTACGTTTCTGGGATGAGGTAATCTCACATTCTTTATTTCCACCTTCCCCACACACCCAAACAAATACACATAACCTCTCCTTGGATCTCCTGCGTAACAAATTAGCCCATAATAACCACATCATGTCATTACACTCCTTGGTGTCACTGGGTAGCTATCTTGGCATGCCTCGCTGGTGAAAAATATCTCCACATTCCTTCCTCTCCAGGGGTACACTGGAAGGGAAATTTTAAATTTTTCTGTTGGTGACAGTTCCTCAGCGGAGACTGAGTAATGACCTGTACTTTGTGTTGCCGAGGACTTGTCATCACCTGCATGTTTGCCATTCTATCCACACAGCCTTTGCCTTGTTAATTTACACAATGGTTGAATATGAGCAAGCAGAGGGTCAGAGTTTTACCCCAGGCCAGAGGTGTGTGTTACACGTGAACCCTGGAACCAGTGACACACTGACAGGGTGTGTGTGTGTGTGTGTGTGTGTGCTGTCGGGTGTGTGTGTGCTTGTGTGTGTGCTTGTGTTTCAGTGTGTGTGTGTGTGTGCTCGTGCGAGGGTGTGTGTGTGTGTGTGTGTGTTGGTGATGTGTGTGTCGTGTGTCAGTGTGTGTGTTGGTGCAGTGTGTGTGTCGTGTGTGTGCACGTGCGAGGGTGTGTGTGTGTGCACGTGCGAGGGTGTGTTATTTACGTCACCACGCATTACAACATGAGTCTATAAAGAATGAAGACGTTACTCCTCAGATGTGTGGACTGTGTGTAGACTAAGAGTTAAAGATCCATAAAGTGGTGTCTGATTCAGGTGCTCACACTACATTTGCAATAATGACTAGTGCTTATTTCCTTTCCCACCATATCTTGTTCAATATGAAGTATATTATATATACGGTCTTGAAATATCATGAGAGAGAAAACTGTCTGGTTGCGTGCACTGTCAGGTCATCTAACTTATTTGGCAAAAAACACAACTTCACACCACGCTGATTTGGGAATCCCCAAATAGTCTTTAGCTCTGTGATTCCTGTGAGGGCTGGGTCAATGACGGGCTGAAACTCCTGCAAGTCAATATACATGTAACTGAATATAACGATGCTGGGTGGGCTGAACACACACACACGTTCAGTGGGTATGCTGTCCTTATCGCCCTGTCTTACCCTTCCCATCCTTGAGCACGCACCTGCCTGTCAGCTAAGCTTTCCAACATTCAAAGATCCTCTAGAAACATCTGCCTTCAGCCAACCCAAGCAGACATCTAATCTACTGTTTGGTGACATACACACTGTGGTTTAATCACCAGATTGCCGAAGCTATGACCTCAATCACTGTTCCAACTTTAAAATAGCTCAGCCTTCAGCCTGCCTTGGCTAACAGGAAACCATTAAAGCAGCAATTACCATTTCCATCCATCCACACAGTCCCTATTTTATTTTAATCTGTTTAAGTGCATTTTCTGTGCGAGGTTAAAATATGAATCCCCCCGCCACCCCCGCCCCCTCCCCTCTTGAACGAGCCAGGGTTCTCAGGCCGACTTGAGAGCACAATCTACGACTGATTTAATTTGGCCTCTGCAAACATTTCTAATGACATTACCCCTACTGCTTGTACTGACTGGCTCTCCCCTTCTATTCCATTAACTCCTAAATCGGGTTTAAAGACCATATTGATGCTGGATGCTATTATGGGTGATTATCAAAACAACAGACAATGGGGCAAAGTGTTTACTAACTGGTTTAGCTGTAATTTTGTCTAACTACAACAGATGGGAATGCTACAAATTATGAACTTGAATCTTTTCAATGCAGGAGGAGAAGTGGTCCGTGTGTTCTCTAGAAGACAAGAAAGACAGAATAAAAAACTGAAAGAAAGAAAGAGAGAGAGAAAGAGTGAGAGAGAGAAAGAGTGAAAGGAAGCTCTTTGTCAGACAGTTGACATTGAGGAATGGGGGTTCTTTGTTTGGGGGCATTGACCAAAACATTAACTGCCGTTTGAGATTTATTATATCTCTGTAATATAAAAAATATTGACTATTTCCTAATTTCATGATCAGAAACAAAAATAATAATAATCTAAACAGTTCGATTGCAGCTTTTTATTGCTCTTTTTTTTGTATTTTTCCAGATTTTGTGTGAATGGAAGGCAGTTTAAAACGATGTCTGTTCAGCGGCTTGACAGAAACTAATGACTGCTGTCTATCTGCATACAAGCTTCCAGCTCTCTGGTGCTCCCTTCCTGGTAATGATTGTGTTATTAACCCCGAAACCTCTCTCAAACTGTTATTAACTGCTCTGGGGACAGGACAGGGCTAAAACTGTCTTGGCTCTGCAGGCAGAGGCCCTTGGAGGACAGCTGGATTCTCTGTGGTTATCCATCACTGTCAGGGGGTCTGGTGAGGGCTGGTCTGGGGGAGAACGGAGACGCAGACACCGTAGCATCGGCCTGGATGTGGACACCCAGATGGTAGCTTGTGGTAGATTACAGAGGAGGACGCAGGGTTTAGGTCCTGTTTAGGTCCGGCTTTTAGGTCTCGACTTGGAAGTGAAATGGGGTATGTTGACCTGAGTTTCTCAAGAGCGTCGTTCAAGTGCTATTTAGAAATCCAGGGAAACGTTGAGGATTATTATGGACTTGGGAAATCCAATCGAGTGCTGTCTTGACTTTGTACCTTCTTCAAACCGTTCGGTTTATATTTGTCTTGTCAACAATACTTGTGTTTCGCGGCTAAGGCCTATAATCAGTCCTTCAGTGTGACATGGTAAAGTGTTACCAACAGTCAATTTCCCTCCAAACTGTGTTTGACTCTTGCCTATCCAATCCAATTATCGAGCAGCGATGAGGAAGTGAGTCTGAGGGACCTTGTTTGCATGATCCACACTGCTGCTGAACCATGATTTGCAAATTGCACTCGCCCATATTTTTTCCTGCTAATTTCGTCAGACCCTCCTCTTCAGTTTAGCCCACACCCAGACATTAGTGAGATGGCACACTTCAGAGTGGACGGGTGGAGTGTGTGTGTGTGTGCTGATGGGCGTGCATGTGAGTGTGTGTGTGTGTGTGTGTTATCGATGAGTGAATGGAAAGTGGTGTGTGCATGTTTGTGTGTGTGTGTGGTGTGTGTGTGCTGATGGGCGTGCATGTGAGTGTGTGTGTGTGTGAGTGTGTGTGTGTGTGGAGTTAAAGATGGGTGTGTAGCAGAAGGTTGAATCCATCCTCCTGGCCTGCGAGTGATAGATATGCTAATACCCTCCATTCACTCCACTTCAATCTCTTTATTCCTCCCAATTAAAGCAAACGCCAGTGAAACTGTAATTAAGCTGTGTCCAGCCAAAAGACTGCCTGCTGATTTTAATGAAGCTCCATTGATTCTCTCTTTATTTGCTTTCGGTCGCCCCATAACATCCACAGGACTGAAACAAATGGACGTTAAAAGGGCTGCTCTCCCCAGCCAGGGAGTACATTGTACTGGCCTGTTTAATTAAAAACCGGCAAGAAAACTGCTCAAAAACAGATATACCATTAGTGGAGAATTATTAGAAAAGTAGAGTGGGAGTTTGTGCACTTGTATGTGTGTGTGTGTGTGTTTGTGTGTGTGTGTCTGTGTATTTTGTGTGTGTGTCTGTGTATTTGTGTGTGTCTGTGTATTTGTGTGTGTGTGTGTGTGTCTGTGTATTTGTGTGTGTTTGTGTGTGCGCATGTGTAAATCAAGTAGAGAAGTTCATCTTGAGATTCTTTCTATTCTGAGTATATAATCACTGGTTTGCCTTAGACTTCTACAGCGATGAGAAGTCACCAAAGTTACCAAACACAAGCTAAGCCTGTTAATTGGTTGATGGTGAAACAGAGATGACCTCTGCCAATCAATATAGCACAATTGAAAATATGCTGAAACCAATTAGCCAGATTGAGCTTTTTGCTGGGGGGGGTGGGGGGTGGGTGGGGGCGATTGTTCCATTGGAACTCTAATGTGAACACAATTAAAGACAAAAGGTTTAGTCGGGCAGAAAGAGTTAAAGTGTCAATTGACTAGAATGACTGAATGGGAATGGTTTGAACGGATTGGGATAGTCTGGTACTACAAGGAACCCTAACACTGAGAAAACAACTGTGACTAGCTACGTCTTACTCACAGTTATTCATTTAACCCCAATTTACTCTCTCTGCATGGATTTTGTCTACTGACCATACGGTTAAACTAGATAGTATTTACCCTCAGGGTTAGAGGGGTTGGGGGTTAGAGTTTGGACTCGGTAAAGAAATTAGTAGAACAAAGTTTTTTTTTCCGCAGCCACACAGAAATAGCAACTCCAAATGAATCAAGTAATTTGGCAAAATGCTACACAGATACTATACAGAGAAGCCACACAGTAGGTGCACACGACTGTTCAACTGCGAGTAAATTACCTCTCAAACAGGGAAGTTTCTCAATTTCTGCATGTTTTACCTGGAAGGAAAGTAATGATGTACGACCGTCCGCAGAAGAGACATTTTGAGAGTGCTTTCAGTTTCACCACTCTCCTCTATTCAGTAAACTGGCAAGTTAAGGAGGCCCAGATTAAAAGCAAATTTCTCTATACCGGCCACACTAGCCTGAGTCCTGTGAGTATAATACAGATCACATCAGAATCGAAAGCACATTAGTCTAAATACAGCATCGAGGCTTCTCGCCTGCGCTTTCAATTCATAAAATGATTAAATTAGCCCCATTGAATATCACCATCTAATGGATTAATAGCATGATTTGATAAAAAGCTGTTGTGAAGAATAAACCAACAACAAAGAAAGATTAGGTTGGGGGGAGTTGGGAGAAAAACTAGCTTAAAGCATTCAGCATAATGGTTTTCCACCCAGCGAAAAAAAAGGTCATTTAAACAAATACATTGTGCTCTTATTGAGCTTCTTTTTTTTTGTCTCTCACTACGGGAAAATGGCTCCTGTCTTTTTCACCTTCTATGAAAGGAACAGAATAAAAGAAGTGAGGTGTGTAAAAGCTCAGACCTAGAGACCTGGCATCATGTCCACAAAAGCTAGCGGATAAAGACACGAAATGGTGCCCCCCCCTCCCCTTTTTAACCCATAACCCCACACTACCATTTCCCCTCTTCCTGATCCCCTCCATTCTCCACTCGTCTCCTCTTATTGCTGTAATTAGGCGAATTAAAAGCATTAAGTAGTTAATGTAACCGTAGTCCTGGATCCCTGCTTCCTCCAGCATGAGGCAAAGGGCTTGGGACCAGTCCAACAGAAAGACTGTCATAGGTCAGACACATCAACCTGCATCATCTGGAAACCTCCAGAGACACGCTCACAAGAGGCTCGTCATCTCCCCT